>SMSQ01022454.1:357814-372044 GCA_019453375.1 Ctenoplectra terminalis | reverse complement strand
TTTTTTTATTTTTTTTTTTATCGTCCGATCTCGCGTAGAGATAGACTCTTAACAAAACCAATTCGACGTGACGTAAAAAAAAACATTAGAAACATGCCGACATAGTCGAAGAAAGAAACAGTTTTCTAAATGAATTTCATTACGCGAGAATTGTAAGCATTCTTGTCGCTATTTCCAAATTTATCTTTAGCATCCTGATTCATTTATCTTGCTTCTTTCTCGCATCCGATAACCAACTTTCTAACGTCTGCGTCTTATTCTTACGTGGCTTGTAAGCGAAGAAAATTGGTTGTTGGAATAAATTCGTTACAGAATAAGGAAGAACTCTCGTTGAAACGGTTCACGACTCTGCCACCTTACGTTGAAAAATCATTTACCTAGTCTATGTTTAATTTGCCTAAAAATATTTACAAACAGTCCTTTCGTTCGTTCGTCGTTTATCGTTCGTCTTTCGACCGGATAAGAGTCGAAAAGAGTAAGGGATAAAAGTGTATGCAAAGAGTAACGAAAATGGAGGGCGAAAATAACATTTACAATTAGATGGAATAATAAATATAAAAGAAGGAAAAACTAGAACTCGACGAAGAACTATCTCACCTTGTGACCTGCGATTCCCGAGCATATTTTTTTTCACGGTTCTTGCACGGTCTATAGAGAGCAGCAAACGAACGAAGGGGGGAGAGTAGCGATGAGACGATAAAAAAAGAAAAATTTTACAGACCCGTACTGTTATAAAAACAATCGATGAAATACTTGCGAGACATGGATACGGCCACTGCTATAAAAGTTTTAAAACCCACAAAGGAAATATTTAGGAGCGTAAGCTAGTGATGAACGAGTCTGCTACCCCCTCGATCGTACCCTCTGCGGTCTTCGATGTTCCTTCGACCATTTCTCTTTCTTTCTCAGTCGATTACTTTTCTAACTCACCCACGAGAGACGTAACTTCAAAGAGGTCGTTTATACGATACTTTATACACGTCTGTCTCGTACCGTCGGTTTTACTTTTTCCAACCCTTGTGTCCGTACGATGAAGAAGAAACGCGAAATTGTGAATTGTGAATTGTGAATTGTGAATTGTGAATTGTGAATTGTGAATTGTGAATTGTGTAAGAAAACCGGTGGAAAAGCAAAGTCTCGTAGAACATGGTGCAAAATTATTAATTAATCCTATCGGTTAGATAGAGAAATGCCTACCTACCACTATATCTTACAACACCCAACGCTATACCCAGACAGAACTTGCGATAGATATGTGAGATCAGCGGGAAGAGGAAAAAAGATTATTCTGGACGGATGAAAAATAGAATCTGACCTGTATAATAAAAGTTAATCGTAATAAAAAGTTTTGGGAAAAGCGAAAAATATAATTTCATGGGGTCGATCAAAGAAAAGGATAAGACGAACGATCTGAAAGGAAGAAGAAGGCTGAGAGCGCATTCAACAACGAAAGGGGTTCCTACGGAACGCAATTAAGTGGCGTAATGAGATTCTTGCGACGACCACGTTGGATCGACGTCTTTTCAACGTATACCCGATGCGGCGCAGCGATTCTGCGTGAAATTCGGAAATGGTTCGAGTTAAATGAACATTCCCACGAGCGTGAAAGAACATCGGATATCGCTTGTTCATCTAATTAAACTTCGAAACGGTGTTCGCAAGCTGTTCACTCCATCTACTTTTCCATACTTACTATTCTTTTCTATCCAAGGGAACGAACAAGTAAGGGCGATTAAGCATACGTAGGTAGTAATCGTTGCACGCTTCTACTTTTCGATACATATTTCTGAGAAGAAACAAAAATCACAATTCCGTAAACGTAATTTTTCGACCGGTTAAAAAGTTTCTAGTTTTTAGATTTCGAATTAGATTTCTATGAATCGCGTCGAAACAATTCGGAGAAGCATCGTGCAATTTAAAAACGAGTCGACCGATTTTGCTAGTAAGCCAACTCAAATTAACCTAAACACGGCAAAACCAAAGACTTAACTTGGACACGGAGCTGCATTATGATTCTGACGCGAGTTGTTTCAACTTCTGGAAATAGTACTGGGCTATCGTACATTAATGACTGGACCTAGCTTCGAACTTGTACGCTTTACGAGTGCGAGGAACGCGATTAATTTAATCGGAGCAAAAAAAGTACGCTTGAAACGAACCAATTTCAAAACAGAATTCTAAATGATGATTAGAAGAAAAATGGAAGTGTCTACATACATGGATATAGCATATAGTATATGTGCATAGACTTGTGCATAGAGGGACAAAGGTAAGGTAAATCGAACTACTCTCAATTTTTACACAATATTACGAAACGTCTCGGAAAAAGATAAAATCAACAAAGTTTTTCATAGCTAGTCGCGCGTATATTTTGGTTACGACGTTGAATGAAAGTTTGGGTAAAAATAGTAACAACGATGACACCCAAGTTTCTCCGTAACGATGCAACGACACACTCTCGCAGACACACCGTCAACATTCGCGCTTAACTCTCTGCTCGAGATATACATGTATGTACTTGAATAGTATCTATCGTTACCTAACGTAAGTTAGACGCGTTCCGCGTGAAAGATCAACCTATTGGTTCCAACTGTTAATCTAACGTTGCTAAAGGTAACAGTGGCGACCGTAGGAAGATATCGACGTACAATAAGAATCGATGAGAAAGATATTCGATGATCCTCCAAAATATATTTTCTCGATGGACACACGCGGCAAGCATCTAATAATACGGTGCTCGGTGAAATTGCGACCCAGTTAGGCTTTGACCCACTTGGTTGCACCGTAATCATCGTCGAGTGCTCTGCACGGATTGATATTAGAGGTAAACATGCTACTGGAAGACTGGCTGTATCCAGTATCCAGGGTCTCGTTTGCATGGGACAGCAGCTTTATGTTTCGTATGTTTCGTATGTTTCGTATGCTTCAAAGGTATATCTTTGATAATTTGATGCACGACGATTCATCATCGACGGTACATTTTGTTTAATTCGATGTAATGTTGGTAGTGGGTGAAACTTACAAACATCTCCTTCCAATAATTCCAACTTTTCGATAGAATAATACACATAGGTGTAAGCGATGGAGAAGAGGTGAAATAACGACTTATCGCCGGCATGAAAATGTTCAACACGACCATTTCCATAAACTGACCACGGTTATTTTTTATGGAAACGATAAGGATCTTTCTAGGATATACACGGAGGCAGGCATAAAGAGCAGAGAGCAATGGAACGAGGCTGGTTCGCGTAACCTATCTCGGTGCATACGTGCAACTGCTACGTTACGCGCAACCGATGTGTCTCGCATCTATAAATAGAGTTAAACCCCGAAGAAGAACCGAGACATCGGTACTGGTGAAACGACCACCGAGGTTGTCGCGAGGTCACCTCGGGTCAGGAATAAATTAAATATACGATCACCTCGATATTCTCTCGATGCCTCCTCGTCCCTGATCGACGCAAAACCTCAGATTCGACGAATTACAATATCACCGTCGTAAATATACGATACCATGATAGATCGAGCAAAGAATCAAGAGGCCTCGCACCGGTATGATTCTGAAATTTCAAATTGCACCAGCAAGTAGCCGAATGTTTTCGGAGCATCTGTTGCGCGCGTGAATTACGACCTAGCCGTAAGGCACAGACCACACCGTCTTTCCTTCTACGCGAATATCCTTCAAGTTTCTCTCGTCTAACACTTTTTCACATACGTATGCATACGTTCGTCCTGTACCAAATTTTCCACCCTAATCCCTATCTCGAGGTTATCCGATACGATAAAATTTTAGATTTACGCTTCAAAGACATATTTTAAATTGACATTATTGGTTTAACATTCTCTTGCCAAGTAATTGATCGATTCGCTTTGTCGTCGTTGTTTACACTGAAAATTATAACGCGTAACATTAAGACGAGGGCGCACTTTTTAACTTGGTTCTTTCGTTCAAGTCCGTTAAATCGCGTTTCTACATACTTACATCGTACGTTCAACGATCGAAGTAAACAAAAGGAACGTAAAAAATGATTATCGTTCGTACCGACTAATCCTGGCAATGCTTGTTTTGTTCGATAAACAATAAGAAAGCTATAATACCAGAATGACTCACCTTTTCAAGACACTCCTGACCAATGGCTTTGGGGTCGACTTGTACCTCGAGAATGACGGAATTAGCTTGACTAACGAGACACCACATCTTGTCAGGTTGTATCCAACGAGGTTCGTACGCGCACTGTTTTACTCGACTATACCTTTTCTTTTTTTTTTCTATAACTTAATAAAGCTTAAATGTTTCAAACAAAACAAGTAATATGTATCGTGTACATCGTCGCAAGAACCACTTAAATTGGGAGCTCGTCTATGATTCTTTGGAGGTTGTACAGAATTTCTTAAAGCGCATTTCGTGTCCTCGATGTAACAGAATTATGGAATGACATCTAACAATATATGCTTAATGATGTACAATTTTTTGCCACCACCCTAAGTTTAACATTTACACGTCATCCTAATATATCTAGGCCTTGATATATCACAATGACGATAACTTGCTTAATATACTATATTAATATACTAGTATCGTGATACAACTACGATAATCATTAAACTTTCCAACATGATGGTAAAAGCTCAGCATAGATACGATTACATTTATTGTCGTGTAGCAACTGCAGAAAAAAGTTCTAGTAATTTGAATACCACCATCTACGATTAAAAGGTATACACATTTTCGGATAAAAGTACAACGTAACAGCAATAGATAAGTTTCAAGATACGATGAAAGTACTTAATGTACATTTATAGCATACGATGCAATATTTATAATTATTCAATACGCTTCTTTCACTTTACATTTCGATGCGGTAATTCTTGTGCAATTCTGGATTAATGCTGTACACCAAGTCCAAGATTGTAAGCACGACCTATATTACACAAAGTACAAATACAATATTTAAACCGAAACATGTTTTTACTTTTTCTATATACATTTTACGTCGACTTACGCTCTCCTTGTGCATAGCTACATCCTTATTCATTTCTTCGGTTTTCACTTTTGTATCGGCTTCTATACGCACCGCTACATCTTCTTTTGATCCCATATGCTAAGTAACGATAGAAACAAAATATTATACGTACTACCTAACATTTTTTATATATATCTGTATAAAAATTTTAATCGAACGGACAAAAAATTATCGTATTAAAAATCACTTACCTTAGCTTCAAATTCACGGAATTGTTTTTCTCGCTCTTGTCTATACTTTTCAATTTCATCTTGAGCTTCCTCCTTTGCTTGCTTCAATCTACGTGCCTTACCTAAGAACAAAGTTATTTTAGGGCTCTAACTTTGATAATGTTAGTAATACTATCGATGAATATTATAGTTTTTATAAAAGATATAAAGATCTTGGAAAATATATTTCCAAATTTTCTGTTACGTTAATAAAGGTTAGTTAGATTAATTAAAGTTATCGTAGGAAACTAATTAGCGTTACACGTATACATTGTATTTAATTATAATTTCATTCGAAACTGTTCGTTATGTATACCTCGACAAACAGCTTAAGTAAAACACATAATCGTAATAAGTATAGCTTGAAATATCAGTTTTCTATGTATTTAAAAGGTTACACCCATTTAGATTCAGGGTCACGGTAGAATTTATTACAACGTGTCGTGTTAAAAACACATCTGTGTTAAAATATGATTTGTAATGCTCAGATATAAACTTACGTTTTCTAGCTTCTGCAACTTTCTCTGCAGCTCTTTTCTCAGCTGCCAGAAGTTGTTGAATACCTTGCGTCTGGCTAGCCATCTTTCCAACGAACAGAGAGAGAACTGTGTTCTGAAAGAATCACAAATCGATCATATGACTTTGGAGTTTCCGTTGTTTGCCCCGCCTTAAATGATGGCGCTTCACAATGTGCTCTCACGTGGGTAGCAATCGTATGTTAACAAGTGCGCCAACTATGTAGATATTAAGCCGCGCAACATATCGAAACGTATCGAAAAATATATTGAATAGATGTTAACTTTGAAATTAAGTATTTGCCATATCGTATCGTATCAATATCATTCAACTTTAATTGATTTATTGTATCTATGTGTACCGAATATATTTAGGAGCAAACATGTATATTTAATAATTACTGTTTTATAAATCAATCATTAAGGAAATTTTATTAAATATATTTTATATATTGTGAGTATATTTAATGTACATTGACAAGTATAAATGTTTCTAAATTATGTAAATTGTAATAATAAGATAATACGACGAGATTTAAATATTAAAATATTCTGTTTCCCTGAATATTTTGCCTATTGTTTAATACAATTTTTTCTTGACGTTTCTTCTCCTCTTTAAATGCTTCGCTATTCGCTTTCCGTTCTATTCGTCTTTCCTAAAAATAACAATGACTAGGTTGCTCTCTCATATTCTGTTGTATACGTACACAATTAATAAGATAAATTTACTTTTCTATATTCTTTAAGCGCTTTTTTTCTTTCCTTTTTTTCTTCGGGAGTTTCATCTTTATGCCTTATACTTAATACACTTAAAGTAGATTTCATAGTTTCTGCAATTGATCGAGGAATTTTCGGTTTGCAACTCTCATTTTGTTGATCAAATTGTGCCAATGTTTTAGCAGTTAATTTTCCAGCCGATCCATCTAGAACATTTTTTGGTATACCAGTTCTTGAATTGATTTTGATTTTCTGTGGATGCTACAAAAAAATGTGTACGTTACAATGCTATCGGGGAGGGGGAGGGGTGTGTGTAAGATAGGTGAACAATTATTGTTTAAACAGCATACCCTAGGTTCAGGAATTAATTTCGGATGATTATAAATATTACTGTATGTACTAATAATACTTTCGCAATCCCATTTATCTTTTTCTCTTGCATCAACAACAAGTTCTTCTAAACTATTATCATCTTCGGAACTAGAATATCCCTTCTCCATAATTTTCATTCTATCTTTCATCAATTGTGCAACATTATCAGTCTATGAAAACAAAACAATGCTTAATCTTTGCCGTCGCAAATATAATTAAAGTTTACTTACATCTTCGTTTAGCTGTTTTTCAAATTCTGCAGCACATTCAAGAACTAAATCTGAATTTGGTGCAATATGTCCTTCAATTTCATCACAATCTAATGCACCGATCTCATTATCATTATACGCTGCATACATCTATCATTAATATATTATTGTTAAGTATATAAAAATCTGTATCGAGACAGGAGCTACTTACTTTTTCAAATTTATCATCAAGAAGTGTTAGTTGCTCGTTTCTTTTTATTACGCTGCTGCTCATTGAATATTCTGTAAATTTGGATTTTATTTCTTCTTCTTTAAAAGTATATTGGGGGCCATTTAAACTATATACTTCATCTTGTTCTTCATCCCATAATTCCATAGATCCCTCGGGTGAATAATTGGACGATTGATCTAATTCGTTCGATTCACATTTTTGAGATATAAATCATTTTGTTTCATGAGTATTTTTATAAATACATATAAATAATATAGCATACCGTGTTCTTCTTGTAAAAGTTCATCGGCACCATTGCCTGTATTAGCCAGTTCTATAAAATTATCTTCTAATTCATTTTCTGAATCATCATAATCAAAATCATCGTCCATAGCTGCAACTACATCTGGATCTAAATCCAGTTGTAATCCTGAAACTGGAGCTGCTTTATTTAAAAGTCCAACTTTTTCTTCCATGTTTGACGCAAATACAGAGGATGGTAAATTAATTTTAGGCGCATCTTTTTGATCGTTTGGTTTTGAAAAGGTTACAGAGTCTACGCGTTCCCATTCGGTTGTCAAAGAATTGACATCTTTAAGATGTTGCAAATAATCATAATCATCGTCAAAATATATGCCGTATTTTTGTTGTTCATCTTTGCGTTTATCGTCATCTAACTTCTTTTTCTCGAGTTTAGCAGCTTGTGTATTTCCAATAGGTACAAGAACACGTTGCGGTGCCGTTTCATCGGCAATCAGTGGATCTCTTTGTGATCGATGAACTAAATGAAATGTTACTGAATTTTTCTTATCAATGAATTTCTTCGTTTTTCCCTTCGGCTAAAAATAAAAAAAAAAAAGCAAAATCAAATACATGATGTATAAATAACCTAATGTATGAATATTTGTATAACTCAGTGTAGATTAATCTCTTGAAACTTACCATTTTTAATATTTTTTTTTATTTAACATACGAAATTCAAAGGCAAATTAATAAAAGAACATTTATTTTTAACCGTTTAGAAACTGAATACCGTAATTATAGTTACGATAGAATCTTTAGAAATATAAAATCATATGCTTCGTCAGTGATTCCAGTGATTCTCAAATCCAGTGGAAGAGTTTATGTACTCAAGATAAAACTATTTAATGCGTTACATTAGAAATTGTAATACTTCTACAAAATTTTATATGAGATATAACAATTTTATGAAATATGCTATTCTTATTTATAATTTCAATATTAAAACATAAAAAAGCATTGCTACATCTTTCGTTTTTAAATCTTTCTTTCTCTTACTTTCTAACAGTCAACAATTAGTGTTGACTATTGATATTCGATAAACACGTAACAAACCTTCAAGAGAGCATAGAGAATGGGGCTATTTGATCGTTTAGCCAATCTTTTAGGTCTTAGGAAAAAAGAAGTAAACGTTTTAGTAGTGGGCCTTAACAATAGTGGTAAGTCGACGGTCATAAATAATTTCAAACGCGAGGATGACCGTTGCATAGACATAGTGCCCACTGTCGGGTATAATGTTGAAAAATTTTCATGTAAGTTAAACAATGACGAGTCAACAGTGTTCGAATTTAATTGAATTTAATCGACGTGTTTAAAGCCACATTTCTGTGTCATTATTTGCACTTGCTAATCCGTTTAAGCACCGATTGCTTATGCAATAAATTGCTGTTATACCATAAAACAGACGAAAATGCATTATATTATAAATAACATTTATTTTAAAACAACAAATATATACAAGTATTAAGTATAAATGGTGTATAAAAAAATTTGGAACATTATATTTTGTTGAAAAATTTAACAAACATTTGTATCGAATATATTTTTTATTTTTATTTTTATTTTTATTTATTTACTTATTTCTTTTCTTCTTTTCTTTTACCAAATACATTTTGCTTTGAACTTTGTACTTTTGATTTAACAGAAAATTGCATTTTTCTTTTCATTTTATTCTGTAATAATTTCTCAGGTGTATCATTTCGAAGCTGATTTCCTTTGAGCTTATTTCTTTTTGTAACATTGGAGTTACTTTCACTTATCGTAATATCACTAATATCGGTGTTAGTCGATGTATTGAATTTAGAAGAACACTGTCCATTTTGATGTATCGGAGTACTGGTTAATGGTTTATTTGGGTGTACATTGATTTTTTTATTTTCTGATGTTACATCCGAAAATGTAGTATTGGTACTATTATTATTATTATTATTATTATTATTATGCAATTTTGAATCTTTTAATTGGAATTTTAGTTCCATTTGTTTTAATTTATTTACGTTTAACGTAGATTCCATAACACCAATTTTTTTCTCCCTTACAGAATGTTCTTTAATATTTTGCAATTTCTGTTTTTTATGTTCAAAAGAAATAGATCTTCTGTTACGTTTATATACACTTGTGTTATTAAGAAGCTTTTCTTCCTTTGTTGTTTTCCACTTTCTCCTTTTCAGTCCCTTTGTTCTAAGTTTCAAAGATCTTTCTCGCGATGTAATGTTTCCCAAAAATCCCTCTTCATCCGACTCATTCGAGGCCTAGAAGTAGAAACGACTATTTTAATATAATCTAAAAACGATCTTTGCTTAAAGGAATCAAACATTCTACATACATCTATTTCTAATTGACCATCTTCGTCGTCTTCTTTTGTCCACATAAATGGTTTTTTATTCAATATGTTCTCAAACGCTATATGCAAATCAAACTTTTTAAAGCACAATAAAGATGTTTTTAGATGTTTTTTCGTGCTTTTGTTTAGTTCATCCCCTGTTACTGTATCTACCTCTATTTTATACGGTCTAACTCCATTAATATTGTATAAAAGATATATAACTAGACTTATATACGAACAAGTATTTTCATCGTATACACCGATCAGTTCTAAATTAATTTGTGTGTATCCAAAACTGGTTTGTAAGTTACAATTTTTTGTACGAGTAACAATGTTCTAAAAATTAAAATATATATTTAATATTTTGTTTCACAATCTTAAATAAAAAAAAATAATAAGACAGACGTACCATCAATATAGTATATTGTTCGTGTCTCGTGAAATAACAATCTATGTAATGTTTGCAAATTTTCAAAAAACGGGGTACATTTTTTAATTCCTCGATAGGAAACTCGGATACTAGATCTTTTAAATCGATACCAATAGGCATTGTCCATTTTCCCAAAATTCCTTTGTCTTTGTCATTTAAGATTTGTACAGCAAAAGTACTTCTTTTGTCGTATCTGTTTGAAGATGAAAAATTAAATACATATTCTTTATTTGAAAACTTGACACAATAAAAGCCAGAGTATCTATATAATTGAGACTCCGATTGTATATTAACATCTTGAACTTCATAAGTGTTCGTGCTATTGGAAGTATTTGAACGAACACATTTAGTTTTCCCAAATTTTAATACATCCAAACTCCATTCAATTTGCAAAATGATAGACTTCAATCGATCTATTTGTTTCTTTAATCTATCTTTCAATTCGTCTACAGATTCTAAAATTAAACAATATCTAGCATTATCTTTATCATCAATATTGTAGGGTTAGATTTTTAAAACTAATACGTAGCTTACCTCCGTTCTTCTCTGATATTTTTTCATTATTAATAATATTTTCTACGATATCGTGTACCTCCATATTTTAATGATGTTTTTATAAATGGTTTACAAATGCTTTTAAATATTATCGCGCCAATTCGCGACCATCGTATTTACGTTCAGTGGCTCTCATTCGTCTAACTGTAAAAACTGAAACAATCGAAGGTACCGAAGGAACAAGTGGCACTTGAAAAAATAAAATATATTTATTCAATACATATACTATATACATCCTTTTTTTTTTCTTTTTTTTTCTTTTCTCTTCTTTTCTCTTCTTTTCTTTTCTTTTCTTTTTTCTTCTTTATCAGTCTATGTAATCTCGTCCTTATATTTTTATAATCGTCTCTTTATAATCATCATAGAATAATAATAACAAATTTAAGCGCATCAGGATTTAATGTCTTGTTTCAGTTAAAAATGTTAATTTCACTGCATTCGATATGTCAGGTCATGATCGTCATAGATCGTTATGGGAACATTATTATAAAGATTGCCATGGTATTATTTTTATAATCGATAGTAGCGATAAACTACGGTTGGTTGTTGTTAAAGAAGAATTAGATATGCTTCTTCAGCATCCAGACATAGCAGGTACATACTATTTTTCTCCTTTTTCATGCTATTTACCTATATCAATTTTGCTGAATATTCAATTTTCTTTATTAAACATTGTAGGTCGTAAAATACCAATTCTCTTTCTGGCAAATAAAATGGACTTGCCTGATTCTTTAACTACCGTCAAACTTGTTGCTGGACTTGGTCTTGACCGTATACAGAACAAACCTTGGCATATACGAGCAACAAATGCAATAACTGGAGAAGGTTTACAATTAGGCATAGAGTGGCTTACCGATCAAATTCGTGATATATACATTAACAAGAGATAAAGATATATTTAATATGCTAAACAAATTACCGTTTACGAAAGTTGATCGAAGAAAGCGCAATCGATTATTGAACATTTAAATATTTTACTTTAAGAATTTTAGACAATGATTTCATGAATGAAATTTAAATTGGGAATGAATGAACAGCATGTGTTCAAGTGACCGTACTCATCATAATCATCATGATCATCATCATCATTATCATCATCAACATCATCACGAATTCCAACATTAAATGTATCAAATCATATTTGTACAACTGTTTGTTTATATTGCCTGATTAGAATTGTATTAGTAATTACTATTTGGATTATTCTTTAATAGAATGTGTATTTCTATTGAAAAATTTTATATTCAATAAATTTATGTATTCCTGGTAGATGGCGTTTGTAAATGCTTATTCTACGTCAGAGATTGTGCGTCCGCCAAGTGTATAATATCGATTTATGTCGCTTGACAGGTGATGTGAATTTCTCAAAAGGTTCATGAAATATCTGTAAAGAAACTAGCAAAACAATGAAAACAATTAAAGGAAATCACACTTTTACGATTTATATTTTAGTTGCAATTTTTTTGAAATTTATACAATGTAACAGTGTGCATAAATATGCGTTACTTATGCCAAATGTTAGACCGAATAGGGTAAACACATATTGAAAAATTTATAAAATTATTCTTCAATTTAACTATGTTTCATAACGTTAACATAAAATATAATTTATATTTTAATGCGCTTACTAATATTGTGCTTAATATTTTGTTTATATTTAATATTTATTTAATGTTATTTTAAATTAATATTATATTTTCAGGAAGAATTATACTTGTGCACTCCTGTCAAAGTAGATCCTTCTCAAAATTATTATCTGATAGGTTTCACACCAAACGCGACAATGGCAAGTACTCATCATATACTTTTATACGGTTGCGGAAAACCTGGTAGCTCAAAATCTATATGGGATTGCGGGAGAATGGGACATGGTACCAACGATGATATGGATACAATGGTTCCTTGCGCGGAAGAATCACAGGTATACGTTATAAGAGAATAGAATATGAGCGATAAGCGAAGAATTTTTCAAAATGTATCGTAGAATGATTAATTGTACAAATATTTCATATAGATATTATATGCTTGGGCTAGAGATGCACCAACATTAATTCTACCGGAAGGAGTAGGTTTCAAGGTTGGCGGGAACTCTCCGATTAAGTATTTAGTTCTACAGGTTCATTATTCCCATATCGCACAATTCGAAGATGGTAGAACCGATGATTCTGGTGTATTTCTCCATTACACGTTAAGTCCATTGAATAAATTAGCCGGTGTTCTTCTGTTGGGAACTTCGGGTGTGATACCTCCTAAAAGTACAACGTATATGGAAACAGCGTGTATGATAAAGGAGAACAAAACTATTCATCCTATTGCATACAGAACTCATACACATTCGCTTGGGAAAGTAGTTTCTGGATATTTGGTAAAACCAGATTTCACATGGATAGAATTAGGCAAAAGAGATCCTTTGACTCCTCAAATGTTTTATCCTATACATAATAAGGTTACAGCTGGTCAAGGTGATCAAATAGCGGCTCGTTGTACTATGCGTAATACACGCGATAGTTGGACATATATTGGTGCCACCAAAGCCGATGAAATGTGTAATTTTTATTTGATGTACTATGTTGAAAACGACGAACCATTATCCATGAAATATTGCTTCTCTAGCGGTCCTCCTAAGTACCATTGGAAAGATGATGGGCTTTTTAACATTCCCACTATAGAGGCATCTAGTTTATAATATAATATTAATTGTGGATGTCTCGGTTAAAAATTGATACAAATACGAGATCGTTGGTAATGGAATAGAGTTTAATGGAAACATTTTATCTGTTTGTTATAAAATAGAAATTGTTTCTTGTTCATCATAAGTTTTTCGATCTAATATGGGATAATAGGAATTTATTAATCAACTTTAATAACACTTTGTTCCTTTCTACGATGTGACGCACACTCTTATTTATTATTATTATTATTATTACTTTTTTTCTTTTTTTTTCTTTTTTTTATTATTTTGTTACAAATGTTTTGTACTTAAAAGCTGTACTTAACTAGTTTTGTACTTGTAGATAGATGAATATATCATACGTATCGGTGTTTTACATCTGATTGTAAACACACAAGATTTCACATTGAGCCTATGAATCATAAAATATGATATTTTTTATTATTTTTCTAACGTACCCATCGTTAATTCGAGCCGATAATTGTTGCCCGCATACGATGAATAAAGGAACGCGGTATTATTAATTCTGTGTAAATTCCATTATTTCTTTTAAATATTTTCAACAAGTATTAACGAAAAGTATTCCATAAATGATTTTCTCGTCGTATGAAATACTGTAAGTTAAACCGTGTATCAATGTAAATAATTTTAGGTAATAATTTTTTTTTTTTTTTTTTTTTTTTTTTTTTTT
>SMSQ01022454.1:292726-357298 GCA_019453375.1 Ctenoplectra terminalis | reverse complement strand
TTTTTTTTTTTTTTTTTTTTTTTTTTTTAACTGAGCGGTACTTCGGAAGTATTTACAAAAGAATATCGTTAAAAATAATCATGATTGAAAGTATGACATTTCCATGATATACTATGGTGCGACTTTATTCTATTTATAAGTGTAGCAAATCAAATTTATTTTCGAAGGTATACCGAACATGTACAGATGCATTTCTATGAATATTCTCTGAAATAATTCTTTTAGTAATATTATTTCGATAAATCGATAAATTAATAAATTACGCATATATTAAAAAACCATGAGATATTTACTTTTCATTTCACTGTTCTTTCGTATTTCTTTGTCATATTTAAACGCAGTTGTTATTATCATAATTTCAAAAACATGCATAATACATGTTTTGCAAACTTTATCGCCCTATAGATTTGATTCTCTTCAAAAGTATGTCGATAGGCCTGGACGTACGTTTTTCGAAAACAAATGAACGGAGAAAGTGCAGTGAGTATGTAAAAGAATCTAACGTAGATGTGGCCGAGCAGTTAAAAATTTGTCGATGAGTTTCTTTGAAAAAGAAACGTTCATTTTTTACTAATTTTGCATTCAGACTCGCTTTTTTTTTATAAAATATACGAGAGAATATAGTTTTTTCTTTCGAACATTATATTATATTCATTGTCCCAGAAAAGTAAAAAATTGATTCGCGTATTCGTGAATTCTTTCGTTGTAATTCATATCGATTTTTGAGTATGTTTTAGACTTCTTGTAAGTTAATTGAGTCAACGNAATTCTTTCGTTGTAATTCATATCGATTTTTGAGTATGTTTTAGACTTGTAAGTTAATTGAGTCAACCNGAAATATACGAGAGAATATAGTTTTTTCTTTCGAACATTATATTATATTCATTGTCCCAGAAAAGTAAAAAATTGATTCGCGTATTCGTGAATTCTTTCGTTGTAATTCATATCGATTTTTGAGTATGTTTTAGACTTCTTGTAAGTTAATTGAGTCAACGCGTAAAGTTACCACGTGCAAAATTGTAAACCGGTTCCTCTCATTACACCGTTCATGTGCCAACCTTCTCTTTCAGAACGATTCGAAGTCGATGTTCACGCAAGTTTGTTATTATCTTGCTATGAGAAATAAGTAATTCTTTTTGAAGAGGTATTGTACATGTACAGATGTATGCTGTGCTTCTTTTTTCTCCTTCTTTTCTTAATCGTACGTATGTTATAATTTTTTTTCCCCTTTACACGAGTATAAAGAAAGTTGTGAGGTAAAACCGATAGGGGATCTTTACGCGACGAATAAACTGATGGTAGGTTTCGTTGTATAAAAATGTGTATAATTGATTCGATGATGAGTCCTAGTATTGAAATAATTCGAGCTTGTGAAAGTAAAATCGATTCGATGGTTTGGTACGCTTTATACTTCCGGTTTTCGAACGTGACGGCTTACAACTTGGCCAGTGATTTCGTTTCCTCTTCAAACGAAAAGTCGAGGTCAGGAACAGTAAGTCGAATTAAAATCGAATTAACAGAAAAGTAAAAGAGTTCGTTAAAATTATGGTATCGTAGATTATTCGTTGGTCGATAAGACAAGAACGAAGGAAAGACAGTATGTTAAACGATAACGTTAGATATTAACGCGTTTAGGTGGTGAAGCAATAGAAACTGCAACAATATCGAAAGAAGGAAAAACGTTAGGGTACATTTGACGGAGCGTATGGTTTCGTTAGCACATATTTGAGAGAAAGTTAACCAAATATTTGGTACGTTAACTGCAACGAATTTTTTTAAACGAGACGTTTCCGAGACTTTCGTTCCAGATTTCGTAACGTGTAACGTGTAACGTGTAACGTGTAACATCGAAACGAAAACGAACTCCATTCTGTCGGGAATAAATTGTCACAACTCTCTTTCTACCAATGAAATTGATTTTCTGTATTTCAATAATATTTTATTCTTTCTCGCGAGTCAGTGAATGCGATCTCTTTTACGGATATTGCTCTTTTACTTTTATATACGTACATTGCGTTAACGAAGTCGACGTGTTCGTCGTTCGACAATCAGGATTCAGTAATGCGTCAATGAAAACAGCACGTCACGCGCACATAAAAGTATCTTCGTTGGTAAAAGCATGTCTTGTCGTTAGGAAAGCGACTGGAGCACATGCAGTTCGATCGACTGTATGCTCTGCAGGCAACTTCGAAAGTAAGGCCTCGATCACGTTTTGTTCGATATCAGCATTGGCGCACGAACCAAGTAGACGCGACCTAAGCTTTGTTTCCCTTTTCTCTTTTTCTTTTTCTTTTTCTTTCTCTTCTTCTCCTTCTCCTTCTCCTCTCCGTTTATTAACCGTATTTAATCGTGTAAATTGCACAGCCAGTCTTGAAGAAGAAGCGATATTATTTAAAAAAATATAAAGCTGAAACAGGAATCGCAATTCGCATTTAAAATTCAACTCGACTGATTTCCACTTCGGTAAACGAATTGTACCGCGTTACAATTATTTAATGCGCGAAAGTTTACCATCTAATTAAAATATTTTCTTCGACGGTGCAAATTTTGTTTAGCCAACTGTTATTATGATTTCACTGTACGTACGAATGAAGATTATGCGAATCAGATATTGCTCCGGACTGGAAGCCCGATTAAGTTTTAGATTCGAAAACATATCTTGCCCATTCACGGCGAACGAGGCTACATTGAGTCGACTCGAACGCACGTATTTGTCAATGTGGCACGTCTTCGAAGAATTCTACCGAGAATAGATACGCGTTAAACTCTTTGCTTTCAAAACTGTCTTCGTTCATTTTTTTTCTCTTCCTTTTTTCCCATTATCTTCACTTTAATTCTGCTTAACCTTTGATTCTCTTATCAAGAACAATCGATACTTATTCATGGTTTATCTAGAACGTCTTTTTTACGATCAGTTTCTCCTAGTTTCGTCTTATAGGACATTACGATAGAAGAAATAAGGAAAAAAAAGTATTGTTTTGATCTAGGAAAGTTTAACCGATACCTCCGTTTTAGTCGGGCGTAAAATCTGCATGTTTCTGTGAGATAAGTACAAGGCTGTGTGCTAGGGGATGCAGACTACGAGGGATGTAGTTGAATCTGCCATCGATATCTTTACCGATCGATGCAAGATCAGTGGCAAGAGAGTAATGAAAAGGAGAAAGAGAGAGAGAGAGAGAGAGAGAGGGGCACGTGGGACTAGAGAGAAGTCGTGATTGGTTAAGCTGGTTGGAAAAGCCCGCCTGGCTGCTCGACCGGCCGGCACATCGCTCAGTTCTCCACTACGCTCCAAACGATTCGGAGCTTTTGCCAAACAGACTCCGTGGTTTTTCGGTGATACCACGTTTTGACAATTGATCGATCGATTTCATAGCTCGTTTAGAACAACGTGTAGCTTTTATAATTTTACCGCTTAACCAAGAAAAAAGAAAAGAAAAGAAAAGAAAAGAAAAGAAAAGAAAAGAAATCCTTTTAATATTCTCGAAGACAAGCATACATTTGCTTCTCTTTCTTATCCTCATCCTCGTTTTTGTTATCGTTGCAAGTTCACGTTTGTTAAAAAACAAAACGAAACGAAAAGGAGAAGAGAAGAGGAAACTATGCCCGTGGACGAAAGGACAGCGGCGTTTTCGGGTTAGGACTTCGCGATAGACCTTACAGCTATCGTTTACAAATAGAAAGGACTTGTGAGACGAGAGCAAGGATTTGTTACACTCGTGGTAAGTTTTTTGTTTCTTTTTTTCTTTTCATTCTTTTTATTCCTTCGTTAAAATAGTTTGAACAGAGTTGTTTTTTAAAATAAGAGGGAAAAAAGGAACGTTGAAAAATATGAAAACAGTAGGATCATCATTTTTTTTCTCATTTCGAGGATTGATTTGAAATTTGGCTTTAGTTATTTTATATACAAAACGAATGTAAAGTATTTTAGTTCTTTTGGAAAAGCTTTCTCGAACGAGTATATTATCGTATACAGAGCACGTGCACGCGTTTTACACTTGCAAAAATGAGTACACACTGATACTTCCCATTAATGGTCCATTTACAGGCGAGGCGGGCTGAGCATGGGACGTTGTTCGCAACCAGCCAGTAGTATTACGCGTATATTGTCTCGTGTAAAACAAAAGAAAGAATATGTTTATCGGGTCGTCGCAAGCTTGTCACAAGCTCGTTCTTTGTTCGGTCTGTTTTATGTTTAAATGGACCTTAACAAGAGATCGTTCCGTGTGGTAGTGGGGGGGGGGGGGTTTGAGAATTCATATCGAAGCTTACTTGCAATTTATCGCGAAAACCTTGCAAATTTCATTTAAACGTGTCACCGTGTCACCTCACCGTATATGCTTCGCTCACCAACTTAATTGTACATTTTATCGTTATCTCGGATAAAAATTATATTTTGATCATTTGAAATGAAACTTTTGCTAAGAATATCGTAGTTGTGGTATGTGATTCGATTAAATACGATTGTCGTGAATTCAAAGAATGTACCGTTTTAGACAGGCATTGAAATTGAAAAGTTTGCAGAGCGTACATCCTTAATCGCGCTTCGGTTTGCAAACCTATTGATTTCTCGGGTTTACACGATCTCGAATCGGGATCTCAAATCGGGAAATCGTCTCTTTACTCTTGATTGGCGTTAATAGGTTTAGCGCGTGCACCTATTGCTGATTTAGATTGGCAGAAAATATTGCAAATGTATAACGACTATTCGAGAGTAAATCGTACGAAAGACAGGGAGAAATGTGTTCAAGTTTTTACTTTAGCTTTTGTTTTTTTTAAGAGAGATAGGTGTTAAAAAAGAATTTTGTCAGCATTCGTTGCGGTTTATCGCGCGTGCATTACAAAACTTGGTTTGCAACGAGGAGATGTCAATAAACGGAAGTTTCTTCAACGTCCAATACGACTCGCACTATCTCGCACCATCTCGCACCATCTCGCACCATCTCGCACCATCTCGCACCACAAACTGTGACATCGAGTTGGCGAACTTTTACTAAAATCAGCTCTTTCATGCGAATCGGCCTAAACGAGGTTCGTGGATAACACATATAGAAACCGTTCGAACTAGGTCGCCACCTTTTTTCCTCTATTCCGCAATACTCTACTCCTATCCAATCCGCTCGACTCTTCGCACGAACGAAATTGCATCTGTCTGTTTCATCTTTCATCGACGTTGAGGAAGAGTGCCAAAGTTTCTTCCCTCTGTACAAGGGTGCTCGCAGGAAACCGCTCTACCTTTGTTTACTTCCTGTGAATTAATTTCCATTCTTTAGACTCTATCCTTTCGATCGATGATGGATACCGATTTCAAATTTGAAACGTTTCACACCGATATAAACTATCAAGTGCAATTGTATACTTGGCCAGAACGTAATCGAAGTATTGGTGTATTCTTGGGATACAACATTACACCGTACGTGTAGATGCAGCTACAAACTGTTGTCGGTTTAATGTACGGTGTCCCATAAGGTTCATATATCTTTCTTTACAACCAGGAAACGGGTATGGTTCCTTTGCACCGAGCAACGTTCATAAATCTAAAGGGAAGTTGAGCGAACAGAAAAAACATTCTTGCGCCGTTGATGTACTTGTTTTTTTTATTTTTTTTATTCTTTTTTTATACGCAACATCGAGACGCGCACGAATTCTAACTTTTCCTCGTTGTCCTTCGATATAGACAGATTACAATAAAGTACATGTAAAATGTAAAATGTAAAATGTAAAATGTAAAATGTAAAATGTAAAATGTAAAATGTAAAATGTAAAATGTAAAATGTAAAATGTAAAATGTAAAATGTAAAATGTAAAATGTAAAATGTAAAATGTAAAATGTAAAATGTAAAATGTAAAATGTAAAATGTAAAATGTAAAATGTAAAATGTAAAATGTAAAATGTAAAATGTAAAATGTAAAATGTAAAATGTAAAATGTAAAATGTAAAATGTAAAATGTAAAATGTAAAATGTAAAATGTAAAATGTAAAATGTAAAATGTAAAATGTAAAATGTAAAATGTAAAATGTAAAATGTAAAATGTAAAATGTAAAATGTAAAATGTAAAATGTAAAATGTAAAATGTAAAATGTAAAATGTAAAATGTAAAATAGCGTGGCCGAACGATTCATAACATAACATTATACCTTGGAAATAGAAGAAAGTAAATGATTCGTCAAATTACAATCTGTTAGAAACGTATCGCGAAGCATTCCAGACTTCACATTGGTTTTTCCGTGATATTGACACGACGTTCGACAGCAATCGCCATCGTATACAGTTGAATAAATAAAGTATTGGCCGAAGATATTGGAATAAAAAGGGGTGTTTTATGCATTGCGAAAAGTAAGGTTTAAAAACTTGCAGCAACGCGACCAACTATTGGAGAACCTAAAATGCGAGTTGGAGCAAAGAATTCGTTCGAGGAGGAATACGAAAGAAAGAAACACGCGGTGTACATCTCTGTCTTGTTCTCGTAATTTATTTCATGGGATTGATGCCGCTCACGAGAACCCATAACTTTCGTTATTTCTCCAATCAGGTGGAAGACCACCTAGAAAAGAACCGGAGAAATCCTCATCGATGTAAGGAGCTAACACATGTAAATCGTGTGACCCCTATTCGGGACACGATTCCAATGGAAGTACAGAAAATCTTTGCGAACTGTATGGAACTACTATACTTTCTTCTTTTAGATTCTCTGTATTAACACCTCCCCTTTCCCCGTTTCTCTCTCTCTCTCTCTCTCTCTCTCTCTCTCTCTCTCTTCCTATCTTGATTCCTTTTTTTCTTTTCTTTTGTTATTTCCGGCGTAGAATATAACAAAAACAAGAACAAAAAGGTATACGCTAACTTCCATTTCCTTCGACACCGCAAATATTTGTCGGTTGAGTTTTAAAAAATATTCAAAGAAGACGATGTTATCGTTGGTAATTGGTATCGGAAAAAAAGTGTTAAGAATAAAATAGCATTAGTTAGCGTTGTCGCGTGGTTAATTCAATGATATTTTTGCATTGACGAGTTACAAGCGCAATCGGTGTTACGTTAAGTAATGACAAGTATTGGATCGATTTCTCGAATCGAACTGTCTGGCTTATCTCGACGTCTTGACGGGCAAGGTCCGAGGTCTGCGGACCGACTACTTTTTCTCGCTTTTGCGGGCTTTTATTGCTCGCGCTATGCCGCGTTGGCCTGATCGGCGAAGATTCGTGGGACTGCGTATCGGTACGGTTTCGCATGAGTATCCCGTACGAAAGGCAGTTACGATGAAAATTTCATCGCACGCGAGAAGAGGAGCGGTAGCGAGACCGACCGGCCTGCATACGTAATACACCTTCTTAGCTAATATAGGCCGGTTCCGTTTTGGGGCCATGGCTCCCCTCGTGGCCCTCTTCCCGATGTGTCTCGTTAAAGTCTCGTTTCTCGTTTCTCGTTTCTCGTTTCTCGTTTCTCGTTTCTTGTTCCGATGAAAAGAACAGCTGTTTCGTTCTATTCGAATCTTCGTTCTTGACATTTTTCTGGACACCAATTCGGCTCTGTCCTTTCAAAAATATCGCGTCGAGTAGCGATCGATACGTTTGTTTTTCGATTAAAATTACGATCAGGATTATCCTCGCCTTCGTGCGATGAACGAGCGAAAGACGAAACATATCCTTGGGTTGCATCGCGTCGCGTCGCATTGCGTCGCGGCGAGTGTTGCATACACAACTTCCTTGCTCGGCTATTAACCTCGATAATTTATGATGTTCGATATCGCGAGGTATCGAAAGACCACTTTCGTTTGACCGCCAAGGTTTCGTTTCCCGGAAACTGTTCGTCGCACAAGTCGACTTCAACGTTGATTATTAATTCTCGGATCAACGTTGTTTGGACGTGGTGGTGGTGATGCGTCGGTACGGTTACACACCAATACCAAGGACGCGGCAATTTTGCAGGCGTTTACAGGCGCGTTCACACGCGCACGATAACCTTGTGTGGTCCACGGGAGAAAGATAAAGTGAAACCATGGGGCCATGCTGTCTCGCGATCCAACCTCGATCTCAGGGCCGTTCGCGCCGCGCCGGATCGTTCCTTCCCGCTCCGGTTTTCGTCTTGCCTTCCTTCCATTCGCTTCCCTTTCCTTCCTTTCTCTTCTTCTCTCTTAAGTAACAGCTCGCTTAATTCGCCTATATTACATCTTGATAGGAACGGTAACGTTTTACGAATCAACGTGTTCTCCGACACACCATTGTTCTCTCGTTTCTCATTCCCACCTTTTTCTTCTTTTCTCTTTGCTTCATAGTTGAACCACAGTTTGGCACTTTATATTTTCTAAATATTTTCTCTCTCCCTAGATTCTACGGTTAGTAGTGTGATAAGTAAAATTATCCAATCCCGTACCTATTATGTAATCTATTATGTGTTTCGTATACACAGAACTATAAATTCGAGCGATCTTAATTTTTAAATATCCAGCATAATCAAAGTTTTAGCTTCTCTGTTTTATTTTGGACGGCCGTTCTATTATCTCATTATTTCATCAAACCGAATTAACGTTTACCTTCTCTGATCATCTCTCTTTTCCTTCTGTCAGTCTCCAAGCATTATTCGAGAGCATTTATTCTTTTCTGAGAAGATATTTGCCGGCAAAGCGTTTACTTAAACTTGTAAGCGAATCTTGTTTCCGCGCTATAGTTAAAGGTCCTATTTAAATTCGATTTCCTTTCTGGCGCGGTTGGAAAATTTCAAGATGAACGTTCTTCTTGTCGCGTTCGATTGGAGGTTCAAGGTCGAATCACGCCGAATCAAAAGGCGGCATCGCAGAAGGCGGCATTTTTTGTTCGCTCGTTCCATGCTGGCCACGTTCTTTCTTATGGGAAGCTTACTCCACACACACACACACACACACACACACACACACACACACATGTATATATATGTATATATATATATATATATATATATATGTAGAGAGAGAGAGAGAGAGAGAGAGAGAGAGAGATCTGCGCCCGAAGCATCGTCTACCGTTACCACGTGTCTCTCTCTTTCTCTCCTTTCTTCTCTCTTTTCCCCTTTCGATATGCCACGATCGCACGTGCAAATATCATGGAAACCACTTCCAACAGGCTTTCCGAAACCTGTGCATCAACAAACATCCCTCCGGTCGACCTGCTTTTAATTTTCGAATTTTTATCATTCCGTTCTGTTCTATTTCGTTTGTTCGTTGGTGTTTTGCTCTGCCAAAAATATTGTTTCATGGATATGCTCGTTCACGCGTACATGGTTGTGATTAATTATGAACAGCAATGACTTAGAAATGAGAAAAAAATTCAAACCGATTCAAGTTTCGTAAGGCATTGGAGGATGTTCGTAAATAGAAATCAGAAAGCACGCTTAATGAAGGCGCTACGATTGGTCGATGCGATCGGTGCGCGTTGCTAGAATCATTTGCACGTGTCTAGGGTGAAAGTATTACCGTCGAATCGTTCGAATCGTTTTTAATCAAAATTCACAGGCAAGGTTCACGCGCGTGCGGCTCACAATTTTTGCCATCTCTACTGTCCCACTCCCTCAACTACAGTCTCCTTTTACTGAATTTATTAATAACTCGAATGCAAATGCGACCGAGAGAACAAACTCGTGACTTTTTTCTGCAAGCGTAGCCTTTCCTCTAACGATGGACCACCGTGTCAAACGCAATTAAGAGTTCCGTGCATGTACACGTGTATAAAGTTGACACAATTGGTAAGTACCAACGTTGCATCGGTTTCTCTGGGTAATGATTAATTCTTCATTTATAATATACAACTGTAAGTTTAATCGATTTCACCTACGATAAAGATATCAGCTTTGATCGAACCTCCCACTTTCACGGGTCGTTCCATTCAGACGCGATCTCGACTTCTTATCGATCGTATATTCGACACGGAATGGAACGGTTTGTCGATGCTCTCGAAAAAGGACGCGGTATCGTGGGATCGTACGTAATTCATGATGGAACGATGCACCGGTCGGATGAATCTTGTACGACCCGTCTGAAATTAGTTTTAGTAGAGATCTTTTTGCCGTATCGTTGTACTGCTAAGTAATTTCATTGAAATTTTATGTTTCAGAAGATGCCAGGGATATCGACGAATCTATGGAGATGGTTATTCTTGGCAGGATTGTTTTACTCTTCATCGTGTCAAAGCGTTTCTTCCACGTTTGAAAACAAGACTGGTGAGCAATTTCAGCAATTTCAGCAATTTGGCTCTTTCTGTTTTCAATTTTCCTTTCAATTAATACGAATACAAAGAAGATCGAAAAGCGTAGTAATTTTATGGAACGTCGGATTACGTAGTCGTTGGGTAACGGTGGTCCAGTAGTTGGTACAAAACGTAACTCGGTACAATCGATGCTTGGCGTTGCGACGACCTTTGCGGATACTTGGATCGCTGTACTGCGGGAGAAGCTGTGAAAAAAACATGAAATGGTTCGGCGTAAGCAGAAACACATTATTCATGCTCGGCGGAGTGATTGTTTCGTAATCGTTTAATCGCAAGTTCTCGCGTTCGTGCAGCAAGATCATTACCGAATCTGGCAATTCTCAATACTATAGGTCGACGACCATTCGAATAGCAGGTAAACATTTAAATTCATAGATACGTTGTACTTGGTAAAAATGTATGGCTGTGGTCGAGAAATTTTACGTATACACACGTGCGTATGCCTAAGCGTGTGTGTCGGGTCAGTAGGTCACTCAGCTCGGTGCTAAAAGAACACTCACTCGTATCGATACACATGCAACGTAGGAAAACGCTTGTATACACGCGTGTACTCGCGCGTTCTCGCCTGTTACACGACACGCGCACGATATACTTCTTCGTTCAACGTCACCTTATCGGAATAATCCGTTTCTAGCGATTAACGAGAGTAACGTTTAATCGCGACAAGAAAAATTATTCGTTGCGATAAAATCGTTTAAAAAGATACCAACGAATCGTTAAACGTGCATGAAACGCGTTTATACTCGTTGTGCGATTAAGCGATCGTAAGAAGCGTTGGTAACTTGCGCCAACGTCAATTGCGATGGAAAAACTTACTCTGCCTACGAGAGGTAATTGTCGTAATTGGAAAAATGGAACAAGTATTAAGATGTAAGACGTAAGATGTAAGTAGCTACTCTTGATACACCTTTTAGCGCAGAAGCGATTCGAAATTTGGGACAATAAATAAGGGACGTGAAATAAATTCATTCCTCTTGTCTGGACGGCGACACAAACTGCAAGCTCTTGACCTTAATGAATCTTTGCTAGGTTGTCAACGAATGGAGCAGTTTCCTCGCGAAAAACAGACAACTGTATCTGCGTTATCTGCATTTGCTCGATTCGGTATCCACGGGTACGACGTTTGAACGGACGACGCTCGTGTTAACGATACGTCGGAAAGAAATTTTACTCGAGTAGTGGCGTCGGCGAGTCGCTTAGCGGCCGTAGGACATTTAGAAACACCGGTGAACCGATGGCTCGTGTACCGATGAAACGCGTACAGTTGATCCCCGCTGGATACCGTCCGACCGAAGAGCACAACTCTACGTAAAATGCGTACCAAGCTGCCTTGAAAATGGAAACGGATCAATTATGAAAAATCCTGTTGTCACAATTGATATCGATTTTCTCATTTCATCGAAAACGATATTGGTTTAGAAATATTAGATATCCGGTTTTGAAGAATTTTCCGTTTACCTGTTCGAGTCAAGGATAGGTACACGAATCAAATGTTTCTGTTCGCAGGCCAAACTGAGGGTAAACCCCGTGTATTTTCACCCCGAATGGACTACGACGAGTGGACGCCGCTTGGTCGTGGTGACCCCTTGAAGAACAATCCGACTTTCGATTACGTTCCGCCCGTACTCGATAGAGTTCAATACTGGTTGGACTCTCACACGACCGAACCTTCCGCGAAACGCGATATTCTTGTTTTGGGAGTTACCGCGAAGAAAACCAGCCCAAAAATACCTGAACAGTTCTTGAAATTCGTAGACGGGCCGAAATTTACGAGATCGAACCATCAGGATGTTTCGTACAGAAATGATTTCACTGGTAGCACCGGTGCCGAACCGCCGAAAGTCGTGCGAACGACCAATTTTAGAAACGGACCGATCGACTACAGGAATCATAATAGAATTCAATCGATACCAGCTAGCTATTACCCTAGTCCGTTTTACAATCAAAAGACGAAACCTTACACGATGATGTTACCACCACCGTTGGCTCAGAAAGACAAGATGGTGAACTTCGCCGAACCTACTCAACAATTCAACACGCAAACGGAAGAAGGACCTGTGCTTCAAGAATCCCAGTTCTACGCGTCGATACCTCCGGCAAAGAGTTACAATCAACTATATTCGGGAAAATCTCAATCTCAAACTTCGTCGAGGTTTCCTCCGAGCAGAAGCTCGATTCAAACGGCGTCTCAGGTAGAAACGATCAAAACGGTGTACGCTCCTTCGTCGTCTCAGCCTACAAGGTCTAAGTACGAAAGCATCACCACCCCCTCTGTCTCCTTGGAAAAATCCAATTTAATTTATCAGTCGACTCAAACTCTCTCGGGAGGATGGCCAGCGGGTAGTAACGGTACTCCTTTATCGACACCGACTACTCTGGACGCCGGTCAAGCCATTCGGCAACCTTACGATTACTCTCGCGACCAATACGAAACCGATCACCATGTCGCGGCATCCTCGAATCACCAAGTCGTGGTTGAACAAAACGCAAATATAATAGTCGATGGAGACAGTAACGAGAACGAAGAGGTAGTCGTTGGTCAAAAAGGGGTCGTTTCGTCTTCCGTCAATACCGCATCACCTGTTACAACCACGATGACAACGACCATGACTACGATAGATGTTAGCCCTTCTTCCTCTTCTATTAACGATGAAAAAGAAAATGCGTCAAAAGAATTGGTAACCGATAAATCGTCCGAAAAGATGCACATCGTCGTTGCGAATGCACCCGGTGATCTCTACATCGAAACACACGAAGCGAAAAAAGGACCGGTGACGGTTGTGATGCCAACCAATTATTTGGAAAATAAACCGAACCAACCGCTTCGAAATACGGAGATACCAGACATACCGTTGAAACCCACTACTATCGCGAGCATCTTTGAAAATTCAACGACGATAGAAACGGAAGCGACGAGCGAGAATTCCTCGAAAATGGAAGTTCAACCTATTCGGAGCTCGACGACTGGGTCCTCGATTTTTCCAGAGGGTTCCCAACATTCTGTCGTTTCACCCAACAGAATGATGCCGGTTCATCAACAGCACGCGATACATTCGTCTCGTCATCCTGTCGATTCTCTGGTCGCGTTTGGACCTCCCCAAGCTCCTCTTTCCTCGTTGATGCATCCACAGGCTAGACCTAATAACGGAATGATGCATTTTCTTGGTAGCATGCGTCCAAGCAACGGTTTTCGAGCACCAGCTTCGATGCCGATGTTTCCACCGATGACACATATGCACGCCCCACCGCCTATGAGATCGGCGATCAATCACATGGGATCTTCGATTATTATGGATCAAACGGGGTCGCATCGGTCGCCTCAACTACAGGATTTCTCCAGCACGTTGGTCAATTCGGCAGCACCTTCGACTTTGATGACACAGTCAATCGATACGGACGATCGCTTCCTCGATCAGCATAGATCTCGCATACCGGACACGACTACATCCATCTTCACCACGCCTACTGCTTCTCCATTTTTCCCGACTGTCCCTTCGTCGATCGAGAACTCATCTTTGACGGTTGCCGACTCGCACACTCAGGATCCGGAAATCGTCGAGGATTCTTCCCGAGAAACGACGTCGGTAAACGAGAAGGCGGAACAAGATGATCGAGACGGCCAGAGGATGAGTTCGACCGATTCCTTCTCGGTTCATCCTTCCGTCTCGACGTCTCCACAAATCACTACCGTGCCAAGCTTAACCACGGATCCCATTTTTTCACACTACAAGCAACCGGCTAAACCTATTCGTGGCCCGATGTACCTCATTATCCAAGGTCATTCCAAAGTGAAAACTTATAAGCCTACCGTCAGCAAACACGGCGTACCGGTGGAAAGAAACGAAATTCCAGAAAGCATCACCGAAAGACAGTTGTCGAAATTCGAACAATTTGTCCAAGAGAACACGAGAAACGATGGTAGTCGTGCTAACGCAGCCGTTATCGAGAAGAAGAAGGCGGAAGAAAAGGCGCGTGCCGAGAAGCTCGCGCGATCTCGTCAGAACGATCTGATGAGTCTCGTCGAGAGCGGTTTAGCCAGTTTCACCGTGTCACCTTCCTCTTTCACGACGGAAAACGACCGTCGAGCAAATTCAATGACCACCATCGAGATCGGTAGCAATTAACAACTGTTCGCAACGAAAAGATTTTCTTTTGGATCAACGATACTCCTCGAAGGCTTAAGGAAATTGACGTTCGACGTTCGACGTTCGACGTTTGACCTACCAGAATGGATGCGATGATCGTTTCTGGTAGATCACGAACGTCACCTAAGAAAAACGTAAAAGGTCGCATATATTCGCCATAACATTCGCCGAACAAGGAAATTTAGGAACGCGCAATAACGAGTGGAAGTTGCCAACGCGCAGATATGTAATTCGTTCGATCCTAACTTATGAGATAATTAAAATTTCACATTTTCCACGCGTTATTTGTTATCGTCTAACGTAATTTCGCGATTACCAACACAGAGGCTCACCGTGGTAGATTCGGATCTCTCTCGATCGATTTTGACACGGTCTCGTCTTCGATACGAGGAAGCGTGCCGATTTCTAATGTGCCAGTATACACGCGTACACGCGTACACGCGTACGCGACACACGCAAGCACACAAATAAATTCATACATTCACACGCATACATACATGTAAACATATAAATTTGAACATCCATACATTCATGGATGTATGTATGTATGTGTGTGTGCATGTACGAATATATAAAATATATGCCACGTGTCGTGACGGGTTAATTGATTGCTCAACGAACCTATTTGAAAGATGTACGCAGAAAAATGATTTCCAATGAAAGTTAATACGCGGTCGACCGTCGCTGCACAAAACAGTCTTTTTACTTGGTGCTGCTCTTTACTCGAATAAACTGATCGTAGTCCAGGCGTATGTATGTAAGTATGCGTAAAAAGAACGACAACGATCACGACGATGACGACGACGACGACGACAGGGACAAGCTTCGACGTAGGATTGCATTTACCGTAATACCTAATAATTATTGAGATCAACGTATTTATCTTTTCGTCGTGCTGATCCACGAAGCGAAGAAACATCCATAATTGTATGCTGTCTCTCGACTTTACGCATACGCGATCGATGCAACTCGTAATAAGTAATCCGATCGATTCAGGATCGGTACAACACCTTACGAGACTATATTTACGTTCACGATTAAAGCCAGATTTGTATAGACGTTGCCATCGCATGCGGTTCACATTGTATTATTAACACTAGTCTTACGTCTACCAGTCATCGTGCTTATCGTGCATGCACCAACATTCAACTTTGTATTTCAACCGTTCTATTTATTCGTTGAAATTAGTAACTCTCGTAACGGTGACCGCGCGTCACCCGACACCTATCACTGGATAATGGATACTTGGATAAGGTACATATTACGTATTCGACGTTAGGTGGTAAATAAAAATGGTCGTTTGCGTGTAGCATCGTGATCGCTCCTCGCGTACATTATAGGTACATATATAGGTACGTGTACTTAGGATCGGAAATAATGTACGCGAGACGGATCAAAAGCATTGACTGCGTGCGTACTTTATAAGTGTGTACTATGTTACGTATGATGAATTTGTACCTGACGGTCACACGTTTTGTTGATTTTCCGTTTATCAATAAATTATTTCATTATCGATAATTATGTGTCTGGTAAAAGTGTTTATAATCGACCTTACGCGGCTAGTAGAAGGGTAACTGCTATTTTACTCGGTAGAATCTAGAATTTATAATCCTACAGAATCGTTGCAAAATCATTTACGGTTACTTTAAAAAGTTTTGTTCGATTCGATCTAGAATAATGTCACGAACCGATGCGTCAATCATTTTTCTTGACCACTGTTGAAACGCTCGGATCGAAGAAAAAAAAAGTGGCAATCGATTATACGCACGCCCACTGTGTAATTTATCGCGAGTACGTATCCGCGCACTGCACAGGGTCAAAGCTGCCGAAACGGTACTTGGTCTCGATTTATCGACCTTAATCATCCTTAATTCTCGCCCTCCAATTTGAATCGCCTTCGATTCTTTGAAGCTTCTCCGACGAACAGAGTATCCGTAACCTGTTCCTTCTAATTAGCATCGCGAACAAAGAAAAGCTACAAATTCGTAACGCCAGACATATTTATCGGTGTCAAACCTACGTTATCTATTTACCTATTTACCTATTTACCTTTGATTCTTTTCAAAGTGTTGTAAGCGCGTGTAGAAAAATTTTTTGTCGAAACGATAGATACGGTCGATGCACCGATACTGTTTGGGCGCGTACCATTGAGAGGGGAATCGACGCCGCGGCGCGGCGGTGAAGTCGAAGGGTGGCAGAGAGGACACGCGAAAAGGAGAGCCGAGACGAGTAAAAGGAAGGAGGAGGACGAGGTGCACCGAAAGCACGAATTTAAAGTTAATTTATGGGGTAATTTAGTATCAATGTTGGTAGTATAAATCTCTGGCAGAGGACAGGAGTTCAGGCTTTGCGTGGATGTGCATGCTAAGAAAAAAGTCGATAAAATAAAGTTACCGGCACGTAGAAGCGAGCCGACTCTACCGGTATCTTTCTTTTCAAGACGTTCGAACCTTCGTTCCCACCGACCAAAACGCACCGATTCCATTCGATTCTATTCGATTCTATTCGGTTCTATTGGATTGGATTCGATTGGATTCGATTGGATTCGATTCGATTCGATTCGATTCGATTCGATTCGATTCGATTCGATTCGATTCGATTCGATTCGATGCAATCAAATATTTAACAACTCGGTTATTTTTTCTCGTGTTACTCTCCAAGAAAAGTATCGTAGTTGGCGTTAGAGAAACAAATTTTGCAACTCGTAACTGTAGGAGGAACGCGATAAACATGGAAACACCACCGAACGTACGTTCCACTCGAGATTAAGCGATCGGGACACGAAAAAGAGTGTTTCCTGACTGGCTGAAAAATTGCACGATCAGCGAGAAAAATGTTCTTGCTACAAAGTTACCGAAGAAAAGTAGAAACCGGTTCGCACTTACAACTTCGGTCCCTTTCTTCGTTTCCCTTTTGAACACGCGTTCGCTTATCATATTTCGTTGTAAAATTAAAAGGACCGACGCAACGATCTGTTGCTGTAGTTGAAAAGATTACTTATTTTCTGGTCGAAGAAAGGAAGAAAGGAAGAAAACGGTGTACTCGTACGTTCGTTCCGTACCTAAATACATACTCGGGATCCGAAAAGAAGATGTGGAACGTGAGAAAAATGTCCGACTCGAACGCGGCAAGGACGTGTAGATATAGACACCATGAAAAGGTGATAGCCGTCAATCTTAACGAAAGTTAAATAGTCTCAGGGATGAGTTCGCGTCATTATCTTACCGTTAGCGATGGATGCGTGGGTATCGATACAACCACGGAAACACTAGCGAGGCTTGACGCGGAAAAATTCATCGCAATTCCATCCATGCGACCTCTTTCGATCCTTGCTCGTCTCCTAGATTCGACGATCGATCATTGTTTATATCGGTGAAACTTGTCGACTCGCGTTCCCACTTTTTGGAAGGCGTTGGATCGCTGGTAGCTTGGATTCTCAAAGGAACTTTTTAACTCGCACGCGTCAAGTTATTCGCGAGAAACGATCGAGCAAAGATAAATCGAGAGAACGTTATATTTATTTCTAGGGGAATCACGGAAAAAGTTGTCCAGCCATTTCTGGCCGATCGAACGCGTCGCTCGCATCCTGTTGTAGTTCGCTCTATCCTACACACCCTTCCTTCGGTTTTTGCCTGTATTTCCGCCAATAGTGGCTTTTAGGGATAATGTATGACACGAACTCGTCGATCTCTCGAGCTTCCGTTTCGGAGAAAAAGAATATGGTCGCGAGACCGAATAAATTATGGAAACAAATAAAATGTATGTATGTAGGTCGTGCTCTGTAATAGTAGGTATCATCGACGACTATTAGAAAATAACTTCTTCTCCTTCATCACCCAACGTCCTCGTCCTCGTCCTCGTCCTCGTCTTCTGTGTCGCGTCGCGTTGCGATGTATGTAGCTATAATCTGGAACGTGGTGTTCATCTACGTCTACGGGAAGCGCAGGCCTCATTGCACCACTGTGGGAACTAGAAACCAGTTGTAAAAACTAACCCAATATCGGTGTCCTCGTACCTCTTCTTCCCTTCCCCTAGCACAGCGACCCTCTATGGCTTCGTTTCGACTCTGGTACCTGAAACCCACCTGTTTCCGAGCTCCATAGTTGCCTGGCTGTTGTTTTAACACGATCGAGCTCGTGAATGAATCGTGCTATCGATCGACGAAATGGCAGCGAGAAAAATCATAGAATGTGTGGGGGAAGGAGAGAAAAACACGAATAAAGCATTGACTTTTGTCGAGTTTCGAGAGAAATTCATGAGCATAGAGTAAGCAGCCGTATCGCACCGGTTCCAACGAGTAGATGTCGATGATCTTTTAAACGCGGAGAGAGTATCGCTGGAACGAACAACGCGACGCGGCTGTGTTATTCTGATTATTCGATTAACGTTAACCTTGGAGCGATCAGCCCATCTCGAAGTCGACGTAAAATTCTGTGACGGTACTCTATCGATCGTTAGATAACGCTTATCGATTAAAGTTTACACCTTACGTGTCAAATTTACACATAAAGATTTTCCAAGGTAAATACTTAAGTGTTCTTAATTCAAAGAGGACGCAATAGAAATCCATCTCGGTAGTTGCAGCAAGTAGCTTAGACCGGTAAGCTCGCGGAAAGAAACGAAATGGTACGTGAGTTCCAGAAACACACTGACGAGTTGTCGTTTCCTCGTATCGACCGATCGTTGCGTGGCGTTGCACAGCCATTGCAAGCGTCCCTCGTTCGGCACGCCGATTCTTTTTCTCTTTCTTTCTTTTCATTTTTGTAGACGAGAATAATCGATAACTAGTTTAACTAATTTAACCTTGTTTTCACCGTTTACATATTATATCGATATCGAGAGTGCCAAGAAACGAGAGTTGGTCCCTGTAATTGGTCCTGTGTTTTGACGCGGTTCACCGCATGGAATGCGCGAGTCACGAAACGTTCCCAGTCTCGATGGTTCATCAATCGAGAATACGCGATGGCACGCGACGCGACGGAACACGACGAAACATGACGAAACACGACGAAACACGACGAAACACGACGAAACACGACGACCTCTTTTCGATCCTTTCTTATATTTTCTTCAACGCGTAGTTCATATCCGAACGGAAAAGCGTAGTTGGCGAACAAACCAGTCAACGTCGCAGCGAACCGATTCAACGATAGATCGCGGTCGCTTCCGGTACGCGAGGCCTTATCAAATTAAACGAGTAGTTGTTTCGATACGATTGGCGTGGATTTTTTTGAGCGGTGAAAGTGGAATGGAAATTAGATCCTGCTAGAAAGAAAACAATGTTTCTTGTCCGAATACGTGCGTCCCAAGGTGCGCATTTCAGTCTAGTAGCCGAAGCAAATGTTTGTTTCGACGTTTATCAGCATTCAGATACAGGATATAAAAAGAAAGTTAGTCACCGATTCGAGCGGTTAGGAAAGTCGCTTTGGATCCGGGTACGACGACCCAACGTCTTCTTCGATACTTTGCATACGGTGTCAACCAAAGCTAAACAGTTATTCACCGAGTATTACACCCCCTTTTATTCCATCGTTTTCAACCGATCAATGATATCGATGACAACCAAATGTCCAGCTCGTGTCTTTTACAAAGCAATTTATACTTCTATCCCGTGGTAAAATATCGCCGAACAAAGTATACCAGTTTCAACGAGGAAAATTGTAAAACGGAAACAATCGTTGCTTCGAATAGGTATAATATAATAGTTCAATATTCTGCTTCGGTATCTTATGTAAGGCGAACGAACGCAAGGAACGTGTTTCGTAAATTTACTATTTATTACCATAATTAGGTATCTATTACATACGAAACGATGATTGTAAACTTACATGCCAGAATGAGTAATCAATTGTGGGTACATATTACGAAACGTAAAACGTAACTATACAAATATACTTATATCACAGTCGTAGACAAAGAAATCAATGTATTAATCTACATGGAAATTATTTCACGTACACGGTTAAGCGTCGAGAGATCACCGGGAACCTTTGGTGATCTCGAGTAAACGAATACGTTTAACGCGCTCATTTCATATCGATTGCTCCGTAAACGCATCGATGCTAACTCTATAGTATATTGGAACGCGGAAAATTGGATCATTCTCCTGATATTCCTTATGCTTCGCACGATACGAATTAACGATCGTAACAACGACGCGATGCGACGCGTCTTTGGAAGAGAAAATACAGTATTTAATCACCCTTTGATTGCCATACGTCACAATCTATTTTCCACTTTCTTTCTTTCCTTTTCTTTTCTTTTCTTTTCTTTTCTTTTCTTTTCTTTTCTTTTCTTTTCTTTGTGTTCCTTAACATTTTGTAATTTGACGTCAATTTGTAATAACGTTTCACTCTAAGTTACGAAATATTAATAAGCTGTACAGCAGTAAAGAGATTAAAGTTTTGCGTGGCGTTAAAAAATCGATTATCGAAAAACGATTTATATGTACTAACTAACAATGCCGAATAAAGAAGAAACGTTTTAAGACTATTATCGTTACGATACGTACGTTAAAATCGTTCTTCTAAATATACGTAGGATGGTAGAACCAGTCTTATCGCTGTCGTTATTCGGACAGTATACGCGTAAAACGCATTATTTCGTAAACGTGGGAAAAATTAAAACAGGTAACTCTTGTCATGAGCATTTGAGTGCGTCGAAAAGAAAAAAACAAAGCATTTAATCAAAGTCTAAAATGCTATCGATTCTTTGTTCGTTTCACGTCCCATGGGGTGTACAAATGTTCGACCGATTCGAATTCGTTGGGATAAAAATGTTTTAATTTCGAAAGAATTGGACGATGATATTAGCTACGCCACATTTTCACTTTGGCGAACGATCGAAACGAGCGATTCAACGATATTAAATATCTGCGTCAACATTCTTACGCGTACTTACATGTTGAATTCGCATAGAACAACCATAATATAAAAGACGACTTTGTACCGCTTCTTGAAACAAAGAAGTTGTTGAATTATGTATGTAATAACGAAACGCTCTTAAAAGTACATACGTATAGTCCCGGATGGTCACAATTGTACATGTATAGTGAAGAATATAACAGACTATCCGTCTTGATTTTTCCTTTTTTCTCCTTTTTTCTCCTTTTTTTTCCTTTTTTTTTCCTTTTTTTCCTTTTTTTCCTTTTTTTCCTTTCTTTTCGTTCGGAAAAAAAAAAAAAGAATAGAGGATTCTTTATTTTTCACGTATCTCTAACGTATCTTGTAAGTAGGTACTTGAAACTCGTAACCTTATTTTTAGGATTAGTCTCTTTTTCAGCAAAATAATTTTTGCTACTTTTCGGCTACTTTTCTTCTGCTTTTAAAGACGAGAAAGCAGGAAGAAAATTATTTGATTTTGCTCGCCCTCAAAAGGTTCGAGTACACGCGTAAATAATCTTGTCGAATAAATTTCCCTAGAACGTAGAAGAAACGGAGGGACGAGCGGTCAGAGAAAAATCTATGAATCTGGATGCTCGTCCGCCTTCTCGTTATCTCAGAAATTCGCTTCCGAAGAATTTTCTAGCTCGTTCAAAGGCGGTACCAAGGTTTGTAGGGAGAAATATCGTGAACGATCGGCAGCGTCAACGCTCGTCACGTGCTGAAATTGACAGGGCTGACTAATGTTGCTCTTGGCCGGTAAAACCACTTTCTTCTGCATTGGTTTCTTCTTCTTTTTTCCTGGTACCGAAAGACTGATGTTTTCTGGACAGGAAACAAGTCGTTCTATATGCTGCCAAAGATCATTGGCGGCTTTCGGATTGTCGAAACTGAGGCCCGCAAGGCGCGTATGATCCGACGAAAGACACATTGTATGAAAAGCCGGTCCCGATACCTGTGAAATCATTTAAAACCGATCAATAATGGAACCGATCGACAAACGTTGGTCGAACGCTAACCGATCGATCAACATCTTTTACCTTGTACGACGACAGATTATCAATGGTCTCTCTCCAAAGGGTAAAACAAGTACCACGCTCAGCCAACAGAATTTGAATCCGTCTCTTGGATCTCGATCGTGTTTCCCCAAGATCCAATACCACCACAGGAATTCCTGTAAATCGAAGCTCCCATCTTTCGGTTTGCGACGCGCTTCCCAGGTACAAGTTGGCCAACGACTCGCAAACAAACACCTGTTGTTCGAATAAAACAGTCGATATAAACGACGAAAGAATTAAGTCGAGGAAGCAGCTTTGCTTACCTGAGATTTCAAGCCCCGAAAAAACGTTTCGAGTTGCTCCCGTTCCATCTGGCTAACTGGTTCGAGACGTGATTCATCGCTGTTTTCGGAACTGTCGCTACCCTCGTAGCTCGACGTAGCCGAAGTGTCCGCCTCTCCGGTTGACGACAATCGTCTTCTCGCCGCTCCGCTGTATTCGCTATAGTAGGAGGAACTATGGAGTGATAAATTTGATTGCAACGCAGGACACGACGATGCGTATACCGGCGGGGCGTTCATTTTTTCCTGAGAATTAAACAAACAGGTTTGAAAATTAATCGACGAATCGAAACATTTGTAAATATATTAGATACAGATAACAGGCCCTTTCAAGTGGATCGAGAAACTAGTTTCGCAAATCAAAATAGTAGGATTTATCATTTTTCTTTTCTCTTTCCATTTTCCATTTTCCATTTTCCATTTTCCATTTTCCATTTTCCATTTTAAAAAATGGGTCGTATTCGCTCGATGTCGAATACGATGACGCAAGGGATGTCAGCCGATGGCACCATAGCTAAACCTAATCAGCCAATAGCGTTTTACCGACGACCCACTTAATCGAGGCGAGAAAAGTCCCACTCCCGTTCGACCTTAATTCGATCACGGCGACGCCTTTAACGAGCTAGTCGGCTGACTAATCGCGGTCCATACGGATTCTTGCATCGTCTCACAACTCACCAGTTGTTCGAGTTACGTTCCACCGGTAGGAATTCCACTAATCTCACTCGTGTCTATCAACCTGAGCGTGTATCGATCATTCGGTCGCTTTTTTTTCTTTCCTTGTACAGACTTGTACGTATCGGAAATATCGATTGCACCCAGTAAGATAGACAACTATACGCGAAACGTGAGAACAAAATGCTCGATGAAGTTGTAAACGGCAGGACGAAATTTCATCGAAAACTCGAGGAGGGGAGAATTGGGTAAAGTTATGGAGCCGATGGTTCGACGATACACCCGCATGCGTCATGTTCGTACATCGTGTATCGTTGTATATAGAACGTGTTGGCCGAACACCATATCGGTGTAACGCTATACATACATCGAAGGATCGAGAAACGAGTTCGTCGAGAGATGGTGGTCGTGTGCGCGAAACGCACACCGGAAGCGCATTGTCTACGTTACAGCGTTATAACGTTATAACACGCTCGTCGAGGATGCACCAATGTTTCAGCTCGATAAGAACTCTGGACTGTTCGCTCGTAGATCAACTGCCGATAATTTCGTTCGCGGACCGTTTCTTTGCCGTTCTCACGCAACGCGACAGCCGACTCTTTGCAAACCGTGGGTACGAAATTCCCCATGCTTTTTCTTACCGCCAAAACGTTTTTCAGTTGCTACCGAGTTACCGATGAAACTGAAAAATGCTAACAAATGCTAAGAAATGCTAAGAAATGCTAAGAAATGCTAAGAAATGCGAAGAAATGCAATGAATTAATGCAATGAAACACGAGGTAATCCAAAATGAAAGATGTCGCTATTATTGCTGTTGCAGTTGCTGATGCTGTAGCTGTAGCTGTAGCTGTAGCTGTAGCTGTTGCTGTTGCTGTTGCTGTTGCTGTTGTTGTTGCTGTTGCGAAACATGGAACGATGCCGACTCGGTGTTACATAAAATGCTCGCCATGCAATTATTATTGTACGGCTCATATACCTTTTGGTCGAAAAAAAAATGCTAACGCATCGCTAAATTTGTGAAATGCAATTCAGCATTTTTCTTCGTGCTTCGAAACAGTTCGTTTCTTTCTGATATAATATATATATATATATATATATATTATGTTTTCTGTGAAATTTCCGACATTCTTACGATGACATCATTTCCATTGCTACTTTCCAATTGTCACACTTACATCGGATCTCTCTCACGGAACGATTTCCTTTCCTTTCCATTGTCTCATTGCCTCTATTTTTTAATCGCGTTGACAACTCTTGTATACTAAACTCCACGATACACGTATAGTAGCGTAATAAAAAATTAAAAATATCGAGTAGCAGCGGCATCGATCGATGAAATAATATAATATTTTACGATTTTCGTGGTTTCGCGAGTTACACGTAAGCATCCGAGGCTACGTTCGAACAAAGCATACCTTTGGATCTGTTCGTTTCGAATGGCCTGCGTACCTAACGATCGATCCAACTGCTATCATCGAAGCAACAAGATCGGTCAACGTCTGTACCTCCGGCTGTGAACACCCACGATCGCTATCGATGGAGACTGCGCGATGGTGGATGGATGACGACAGAACGTTGGCCCTGTAACCGGTCGAGAAGTAGCGTAATTATTACGAAGATGCGAACGACCGTAACGAGGCATGCCGTCATCCCCATCAACGACGCTTCGTCACAGAAATTGAGGAGATCTTGTTATATACTCGTTGAGATTCAAACATCGTTATAGTATTTAAAATTTGTACTCACTTGAAAGTGCGAGATTCCCAAGATCGATGATGCCTGATCGAAAGAAAAGCGATCGTTATCTAATTTTACTTTGATATCGTTGACGTTTGCGTTCGAATCTCAATGAATCGAAAATAATCATGAAAACCGTGACAAATGGAAGCACGGTACTCGTTACAAATGGACGCCATTGGATGACGCGTAGCGCTCGGTACTCGTTACGCGAAACGAAGTTTGGTCGTTCGACGTGCATCGCTGCATCGCGTTTGATACGCACACGTATACAGAGATACGTAGATACTTACATATATATGTACGTAGATATTTCTTTCCTAGCTTTGCGACCGTGCGTTTCACGTGTACCACGTTATCGAGCATTCTATGAAAATTACGAAATATTGATTGTGTTCGAAACGAAATTCCTTCGTAAAAAAGGAAGTAAAATTGTATCGGAGATTAATCGTTTCCGTGAAATTTTACAACACGGATAAAAAAGAAAAAAAAAGAGGAAAAGAGAAAAAGAGAAAAAACATGCAAGCTGATAGGCGATTCCATAGATAAAACACTCCTGAGATATCGCGTGAGTCGACAATTCGCGGGAAGCGTAGCCTATATGCAATGATAAGAGCAGCGACTATCTCGTATATAGAATATGCGCGATATCAATTTAGAGCTGATGATTTATTTCCGCTTACGTAGTTTCTTAGTCATCGAGTCTCCTCGTAGAGTATCAACTGAACGACGAAACATCTTGGAAGTTCAACCGCTCTAAATATATTTATGGTTCCTCGTCTATTTTTCCGACTGGAGGAAAACTGGTAATTGGCAAACTACGATTGAAAGTATTCGTTTAAAGACTGTTATTTACACAATTTTCAACGCATAGGTACCACTTACATTTGCGATCCATTGAAAAACATGATAGGTTGGGAGCGTAAATTCTTGTCACGTGTTTCCATCTCACACGATCTTACTCACGCGATTAGTCATCGTTATTGATAGATTCAAAGAGATTTCATGTTCTTGAATAAATATAAATAAGTAGAATCAGAAAATTAGCAAGAAAGCGGCGAGCGTTATCCAACGTACATACATGCATCGTTGTTAATTACGCAACCTTGTAAAACGATTATTTATTCTCAACGATGAGCGATACATCTCGTGTTTCCCGTACACCTACTTTGCACGCAAAAATATAACTTGTACGTGAAACGAAGAAGAGGACAAATCGTACAGATAAAGCGTGTACCGCGCGATGTTGTAATAACGAGATAACTATTACCTACGTAAGACGATCAAAATATGTTCTGGCCATAGGATAGGTTGGAAAATTTCAAGGCATATTAAGCTACACATTTTGCCAACGAATGAAAACACCGCACCCATGAGAACAACGAGATCGTTCCTTCTTTTTTCGATCGATGAAACGAAGCAATTTAAACGATCGTCTCGTGTCACGGTCAACCATTTCGTGTTTTTTCGATAGAACCATTTCTTTGCGATAGAAAATGGAAGTTTTCGAACAGGAACGACGACATTTCCGGCGTAAAGGATGGATCGATGAAGCACGATGCTAGAACAGGTTATCCTGGAAGGAAAAGAGGGAGAGGCTCGAGACGAGGAGCCTCGATTCTGAGCCTGCCCTCGGCGTGACGTCATCGTCCGCGACAAACCACGAGGTTATCGTTCATTGTCAGCGTTAGTTTGCCGGGACAACGATTCACCGCTAAACGAACCTACCCTGCTGCTGTTGTTGTTCCAGGTTACCCTTTTCCAACGATCTTTTTTCCAACGTTTGCAAGATACTGGTCGAATATTAAACTTGGGGACTGTTCTAGATACGACGGTTAACGGGACTGCTTTTCGGTCTGTCGACTCGTTGTTCGGTTCGTACAAAGCAAAGATAAGAAAACCGAGGTAGTCTCGTTTTTCGATGTTTCGCGTTCATATAATTCTCGTCCGATTCTCGAATAATTTAGCGCGCAATCCATCGAAAAGACTCGTGCATGCTTCGATGCAAAAAGTCGCCAACGAAGCTTTCCAGACGAACGTGTACCAGCAGTCCGGTCACGTTCGTGGAACGCGCGTTATCGTCCTCGAAAAATAATAACGCGTTCTCCAGGGCCAACCTGTACACTTTACCTTGTATTATATTATATTATTATTTATATTATTATTATTATTATTATTATTATTATTATTATTATTATTATTATTGCAAATGTCATTTATCTTTACAATTATACTCGATTAACCAAATACAATGACAATAACCAATACAGTTTCCGTGTCGATTCGTTTCAAAGTTGGACTTCATATCTGGCTAAATTTCAATTAAAACGCCAACCGTGAACCGTGTGAACGCTAGTACGAGGTTGCGAGCCAAGTTATTCGCGTCGTTCCGTCAGGATTCTCTCGACCAGATAAACATCTCTTTCCTTTCTAGGCTCATTAATAGACGCGAACCTATTTAGATCGGCAATTTATACCACCAGTAATTTGAATAGCATTCGGATTACGTTCGTCCTGTCTCTGCTTCCCTTGTTTTTTTATTTTATTTTATTTTATTTTATTTTATTTTATTTTATTTTATTTTACCTTACTTCACTTCTATTCTTCTTCTTTTGCTTAATAAAGATCGCAACAGTGATTTTATGTAATCGTTCGAACAACGAATCGGATCGATGATCATCAATTTACATTAAACTTGCAGGATGACGATATCGCAGGAAATTCGATGGTAAGAATAAAGATTTTAAAAGTCGGTTTGGCGTCGCTTATATTTTTAAAGATTTCAAACTACACATATATACATATATATACGTATGTATGTAAGTAAGTAAGTAAGTAAGTAAGTAAGTAAGTAAGTACGTATGACGCAAGCCTGGCTAACCTCGTCTGTTCTCGACTGACTCGAACCAACCGGATATGAAACAGACTCCCAGAGGTTAAGAGGCATTAATGGAGTAACAGAACTGCTAATGATTCATTAACTCGTACGGGGATCACGACGGTTAACCGGTCGTTATGGTTCGCGTGGACACCGGAGACGCAATTTTAATACGGTCGTCTGGTCCCATCGAGCCCAATGATCTTTCGGGATATACTAAATAGGATATATCAAAATGAATAAAACTTGTCGCGGACATTGATACATTGTTTGATCGTACCTTGTGCGATTCATCGTTTACGTGCTCGCATTAGATATCGTTTACGGTCACGGTGTGCCGATCACGAAACGTATTACTTTTAACTGCGGAGACTGAACCGGCCGACCTACAAATCGAAAATTTGACCTTGTTCCAACCTGTCTTCCTGTTTCGAACGAGGTTTTAGGGTCTTGACACATGACACATGACACATGACACATGACACATGACACTGGTCTGTGAGAAGAAAGAACAGTTTTGTACATCGCGTTACCCTTTACTCGTGATTCAACGTCCGTAATATTCTTCACGAGTACTTGTAAAAATTACATCGATTACTTCTTCCCTCTCCGTCCCTCTTGCTCCATCAACGTTCCGTAAGAATCATAGTTATACATGTATAGTTATATATCTGTCCGGAATATCTGGAAGCAGGATAACCTGAACAGGAAGAGATCGCGTGAGTAAATTATTATTCCACCGTGGCTCGATGCTTGTGTATTTCGAATTTCACTTGTTGGACTGCATTGCAGACCTGTTTCTATCCGGCTAGAACGCGAATGCTATAAGGCAACGCGACGAAGAAAAAAGGATGCGTGAGGTGATTCCGGCGTTATATTCTCCCTCCTGGTTGTCATCCTTTTCCTACTTATGGAACGTGTTGGAAAAAACGTTACATACTCCGTTGAAATCGATATTCATTAATTTTCCCAACATCGGCTAGTGGAAGCTATCGTAAAACCGGTTTTATTTCGCGCCGATTGATTCCAAGATGTGCGTAGAATCCATTGAGAGTAGCCTGCTTTATAACGACAATAATTCTGCTGCCGTTGCAATCTTACCAGTCGTTGTATAAAAGGAAAAGGCAAAAAAAAAAAAAAAGGAAGTACAAGATAAGAGAGAAAAAAGAAGAAAACGTCGCGAAAGAGGAACACGCAAGAAGGAACGAAGCACTGGGAAAGATACATTCCCACACGGATCTCGTTCTTGACGACCTCCTTTGTGTTCTTTCTTTCTTTCTTTCCGAACGGAAAACGTACGTGAACTTATACAGTCCTTTATGCATGCGCTGCTATAACGAACACTGCTACTTGACGAAAGTTAAACATTGCGAATCGGTCGGTGTTACACATTGATCAACGTTTTTCCTGATAATTGAGAAAAATATTGATAGCTGTAACAGGTGCTCGAACCAAGCTATACAAATTTTCATACATGTTGCATAAAACTGTTTCGAATAGTTCAACGCAACGGGTATACAATTATCGATAATTATGTATGCGGCTGACGTGTATTGTTGTTAAACGAAAAAATAAGTTTACAGTTGTGTAACAACCTAATTAAACGTATAGAGGCAAAAAGGAAAAAAGAAAAATACTGAAACAAAGATAAACGTAAACATGGATACAGTAAACGTTACAAATGCGACAATACCAACTAATTATTGTGGGAAAAAATTTCATCCCTTCATTTGTTCGTTGCTTCTTCGGAATTCGCTCTTGAAATCGTTCGCATGCCCATTGTTTACGGCTATTTATCGAACGTTATCTAGACAAAAAATTACTTCATCCTCCCTACGAACAAAAGTGACAAAAAAGTGAGTAGCTATAGGTAGTAGCTTTTTTCGTATCTCAACAGAAGCGAGATTCCTATCGGTTGGGAGTAGTCAGGACCAACAGAAAAGAGCTCGCTCAAAGAAAGAGAGACCAAGTGTTAAGAGAAAGGTGAAGAACGAGAACCTAAGGAGACAGGACGATAGGTCGATGAACTGACCAGTGTTGGGCCTCACGGTCCTCTTCCGCTCACTTTTTCGTCGTATTTTTCGTTTACGAACCTTTGTATCGCAGCGCGACGCACTTTGGCACATGGTCTGCGAAAGAAAAGGAAAGAAAGAAAAGAAAAAAAAGAATAATTGTGTACGAATGAGAATGAAGATCGATGGAGGAGTGAGTAACCTGTGCGGGAATTTCAATACACGATACAAGGATGTTTCGTAGGAAACGCAAAGTGGCAGTCGGTCAAAACGAAGCGCACCGATTTCTCCGCTCGTAACTTTCAATGTCGTGGGTGAACTGGCTTCGCGAGTTTCGGTCGCTCGTTGCTTGTAGCTCGAACGGATATCCGGAGAATCGAGCGGTTGTTACTCTCGCCAAGTTCCAATTTCACGATTTCTCCGACCACGCGAGAATCGTACTCGACTCGAACAAACAACCACGTTACGTGTAGCTATACCTACGCATTTAAGCATTTACGCATTTACCCATTACGCGCGCTATACTCGTCATCGTTCGTTGATTTTTTCTTTTTCAAGTTCAAACTGGTTCGATGTACCGTGGTTCTTTTACGAAAAAAATCCTTCATCTTTGCTTTCTCATGTTTCCTCCTCATTCCATTTTCCGTTCTCTCTAAAAGTACGAGAACATTGGATGCATTCATAATGTGCAATGCAAATTAGCCAAGTCTCGAAGCCACGACTCAAGTCACGTTTTCCACCTAGCATTGATCGATAGCTGAGAAATTAAGGCTAATCAAATTGGTGACTAAAAAAAATTGATTCCAAGATATTCCAATTTCGTGATATAATTTCAAACATATGTATATGTATCCGTAATCCTTTAATCGAGTTCGTAATCTATGAAGAAGCACGTTTTTGTTCTATATTTCGACAGATTTCGAGCATCTGATCGATAAGATTATAAAAATACAAGAAGATTAGGTCTATCGCGATCAAAGTGACTCGTGTTCCTTTGCTCGTTGCTCATCTATATTTTTTCACCAAAATTCTTTGTTCTTCGAGTTAAAAGGAAAGAGTGAAATGAATCGAAACGAAGCAGAATGGAGAAGAATATTGGGTCTGTTGTGAAAGAAAATTGTGGTGTCAAATTGAAAAGACGGCTCGGACCGATGCGATTGAATCGCATCCTTTCTACGGACCGTGTGTCTGACACAGTGATCCAATTTTCATGCATGCCATTAGTACCATTGAAGTTAGTTGGATTGGCAAGGCAATTTCCCGATTTTCCGTTCCTTTTCTACCGTACGGTTAATCCGGCTCGTAATACCAATAGATAGCTCGGTTAGAGAGTCGATCGAGGCCTCTGTTCAATGGATTACAAAACTTTCCTGATAATATCGAAAAATGTCTTTCTCTTTTATAAACGTCTTTCTTCAAATTAGTTAGCTAACAGAAAACCAAAGAATCGATAATACGAATCAGGTAGAAATTAATTATCGTAATGGAATGGCGTGTCGCTCACAGCCACTAATCGATTTAACGTGCGCGCAACATGTTCGAACTCGAGAAAGGGAAACAATGGGCACAGTTGACGAGAATCGAGAGTACGGATCGTAACCCGTTCATCTTTTTTTCTTCCGTTCCCGCGTTCTAATTTTGGTAGCGAGCTTTCAGCTTTCAGTTCTCAAGAGAAACCGAGGAATCGGCATTGTTTTTCTCTGTAATAGTTTTATTAGATTCGTAAAATGAAGAAGAGCTACTTTCTGTGTATGCAAACGTGCGTCGATCGGTAGAAAAACAACGTTTCTAAATACCATTTTTCCCAGTATCAAAGGGATATGGGAAGAAGAAAGAAAAACACAGATTTTATGGAGTGCGAGCAACCAAACGGAAACTAGGAATCGTGTGCATTCAACTTTACGACTCCTGCGCAACCCGTGGACGATTTACGGTTAACGAACGCTTTGTTATCCTTGTTAGGGGAAACTAAGCGAAGGCAGATTCTTGTCCCTAACGAGCTCAACGGGTCGGAAATCTTCGATTTCGGGGTGAACTCAGGAGCTCGTGAACGTGCGAAGAAGAACCGGCAAATGGTTGGAACTAATTTGGAGGAGAGTAGAGTACGCACAGGTGGCTAGAAGCGACCCCGACCGATCGAACCAGCGCAGCGGCCGGAACGTGGTCGTTTGTTATTTTTTATTTTTTATTTTTTATTTTCAAATCCTGTCGGCAAACAGGTAAAAGATCGTTGCAGTTGTGAATTGTAAAAATGTTTTTCAAACGTTAGACGTTTACGATCGTATATGTTGCGACGCAAAATTACCGTCGAAAACGAATACGAACACGAACACGAACACGAACACGAACACGAATACGAAACAACATGGAATCAGAGTAGGAAAACTTTGACGAATAATCGATCAGTCCGATACTTGCAACGAGAATCTTGAACATATAACAAGTAGATCATCTACGTACGTTTGGTCGTGTCCCTTTCGATACGGACAACCACACTCGTTCGAAGAACGTTAAAAGTTTAAAGCGTGATCGATGCGTTGAGGAGACCGATTGCTACGGCAAATATCACCGCGCTGACGGTGGCGGTAACAGCAACAGCAGCGGCAGTGGTAGCGGTAGCAAGCAACATACGGCATTGCGCCGATTCCAACAGCTAAACCTTCAATTTTCAAGGTCACTCGCTCCCAACTTGGCATCCTTGCCACTTTGAAACGTTTGTCAAATTTCCCGCCAAATGAAAAATTACCAATCGATGTATAACGAAGAAAAATTTGATACTCACGTAATTGGTTAATGATAATCCACGAAAGGCTGGATTTCGAAATCCTGTCTCACGACTAGGAACGAACACGTAAATAATTTAAACGTGCCGATCGTGCATGTTGCCTCGCGTTGATGACTCTATAGATACATTGACGCTTTGGAGCTTTTCCCCTTTCGCTCTCTCTCTCTCTCTCTCTCTCTTCCGGTTTCGCGACGCGATAGCAGCGAACAGACGGAACACTGCGGACGGATCAAAGAATAGTAGAGAATGTAGTACAGAATGAAAATGTTCGTAGGAACAATTTTGAAGAAAACGCGAAACGACGATATCGAACTGACGCTCGCGAATGGTGATGGTAGACTGAGCTTCCTCGCGAGTCGTGGGGACGCTCAGCGCAGCTCCGACGAATCGAGTTGTTCGGCTGCGCGTGTACCCGTACGAGCAGCGCCTGAATTCTCAGCGAACGAGTAAGGAGGCGAGCAAACCCCGACTACCAGCACGCCCGAATTCATACAGGCTCTACGCAATCGCGTACCGTGCATCGCTCTGCATCGCTCTCCACCTTTCCGCGTGCAATTCACGCCTTCCTCCGACTATCTCTTCTCCATTGTCTTTCCATTCTCTCTCGTTCCTCGTCTTTTCTAAAATTCTTTGTCATCGCGCATTCCACTTATTTTCGTTCCACTATGATAAAAACTTGTAGATATCCTGCTTCGTCTCACTTGTATTTCTTCGCTTCGTTTTAATCTTTTCTTGCGTACAACGCTTTTAAAGTCGTCGAAAAAAAAACGATGCAGTCTTAGATTTCGCCTATTTTTGCGATACAAATGATAATATTATTTACTTAATATTTACTTTACTTTCTAACCATAGAAAGAAAGAAAAAACGCACAATTCCCCGTATCAATTTTCAACGATTCTTCGTCTCGTCCTTTTAGGTACACAGAGAAAGCAAATAGGAATCCGATGACGTGGTAATAATGATATTTTCAATGCAGTTTCTTCTAATACTAGAAACAATGACGCTGGTGAAAAGCATACTCACGCGTGAAAAGCATACAAGTAGGTTCAAAAGCTTGAATGTAACGAGTAACGGCTGGAACGTATCGAATGTATCGAGTGTATCGAGTTCGTTGCCCTTACACGTCGATTCGCTTCGCTGTTATGGTTGCTCGTTAAAAAACTAATTAACCGTTCTCGATATACTTTCATTTACAATTAATTTTGTTTCCAACGCAAAGTACAACGACCTGTTTTACATGTTTTGTGATTATCATACGTATCTATAAAATCTATGGTTAATTAAAAATCATTTGAAACTTTATGAAATCGGAACGAAACGAAAAATAATTCTTAAAATTGTAACACGAAACAAGTTTTTATTAAATATAGGTACAATTACTTGGTATTATAATTGTAAATATAATTATGTTTCCCATAAATAAATTCATGAATCTTTTCTGCTTCTTCTTCTTCTTCCAATACTCTTATTTTCATAAAAAAATTAAGCATAGTAACTGATTCTTGCTTTAATAAATAAATTGGCTAGCTTACTTTATGAAAAGTACAGTTACTGCCAAAGATAAAACAATGGATGCGTATACAATGTTTGACGATGCCGAATTGCATTGGTCCTTTTCACAAATATTGCAACTCTTCGCATCTTTAGTTTCATCACAGAACTTTGCATTATTGGTACAACCTCGGATCACAGCTGTTGTACCGTTGGGTGCTGTAAAGGAAAAACAATTACACTTTTTCAAGATTTTCGTAAATTTCCAGACGATAGACACTTCTATAATAGTTCAAAGTAAATCTAATGCACCTGAAAAAAAAAAAATAAACAATATTATATAGAAAAAAATGTCTCACCTGTACCGCTAACACTGAAACACAAATATTTTGTTGATTCATCATCAAAGTTGTGTATTCGTGAAAAGCGGTCGATCACGTTTCTACGCTTTCTCCCGGTTCCATTGTCGCTATCTGCGAATATACATATATAGAACGGATTGAGTAAAGCACGGTTATAATGAAAAAAAAAAAAAAAAATTGCGATTCAATTTCACGCGTAGAAATTCATTCACAAATAACCATCCTACTGTTATCTTATCGTACTTTACGTAACAAACATCGACATCCTGGTAATAAAAATCAAAATCCGATTCAAAAAACAACGACGACGAACTGCATCGTACGAGACATGTTTACGTACAATATTTTAAATTATTAGGTGGCTTATTGTTGGACGAGCTCTCTACGGATGTTGGAGTGGTGGACGAGCTCTCTGCGGATGATGAACCGCTGGGCGAACTCTCTACGGATGTTGGAGTGGCGGACGAGCTCTCTGCGGATGATGAACCGCTGGACGAACTCTCTACGGATGTTGGAGTGCTGGGCAAGCTCGGTACAGGTGGTACACACTCTCTCAGCATGTTTTCCGTTACAGAATTACAATCGTTTATCGCGCTAGGTATACATACGTAACACTTGAGCGCTTTTCCTAATTAAAAAATAAAAAATATTGTATACTAAGAAAATAAGTAAAAAATAAGTAGTTCGTTTAATATTTGCTTGAATGAATAATCTTACCCGGTTGTATAGCAACAAATCCGATAGCACAGATTATAAAAAGTCCGCACGCTTTCATATTTCTTGATTTTACAATTCGATTTATGCCGATATTACGAATGTTCACTCACGAGTGCTGCAAAATTTCCAGGAGTAGGAATACTTATTGTAACCTTATCACGAAAAATTTTTCCCTTATCTGAATAGATACCTTCAATCAATATCATTGCCTTGACGATTGGCGATTATATCGTACGCAAAAAATATTGTACCGTTAATTCTTTGTTCCTCTTTATCTGTTGATGCTCTTCTATCACGTCTGACTTTCAAGGTATCTTCCCGTTTGTAAAACTGATAGTCTGATTATCGATAACTCAAATGAGTATTGTCACTGATAATTCTGCCTTCGTTAGATAAATTAAATTAATTAAATTAATTAAATTAATTTTGTGGATTTTTACAACTATTTCAATAGATGTTCTTTCTATAAAGCTAAACACGTTTCGCTAATAATGTATTTCGATAAATGATTTTATGCTATAACTACTAACTATATCATAGAACGGAAGACCAAGCATTTACATCGTTATCTTTTAAATATAGTTTCTGAACAGATAAAGGAGCGAATCACTTCGAATCGATCGTTTCGATTCAATTTCATATTTTTCAGTTGAGTAAAATTTTTAATCTCAAATTCTTTACGTATCGATCGAACGTTAAAGTAAGTTACTCAATTTTCAACGTTTCAATTGAAATTATAAGAAATATCGTTGGTTTCCTCCCTTCGTTCCTTTTTTTGCTTTTCATTTGATGTAGGAGATACTATAAGAAGTATGAATTAATGGATAACTAGGACATGTACTTCACAATAATATATATCTTGATTATACAAGAAACATGTATCATTTTGATCGAATCTTATCATTGCTACGGAAAAAAATTTGAGAAACTTGATATCACCAACAGATATAAAATGAACGACACTCCGGCTTACTTCGAATCTCTTTAAAACAACGAAGCAATCCTTATTTAACACACCCATATAGGGCTGGCAATCCCCTGATTACACATAAATTTGATGAAATATAATATACAATTCCAATATGTGATACAATGCGCGTGATTTCTACACTCGTTACTATCTTCGAGCCATACTTTTCATCGTTAACGCGTAACAGTTATTTTATTAACGAAAAAATTTTAGAAAATTAGTTTCAATATTTCTACTTTAATATTACTTTTAATATTTTCTTTTAATTCTCTAAAAAAAAATTGTTTCTTTCTACAAACGAAATTGCGACAATCGTTGGTAGAAAGCAAAAAAGAAACTATAACGATAACGATAAATATTTCTTCAAAGATTAGATTATTTATGTGCGTATTTGAAAAGAATAGGTTTACAATTAATTTTAAAACGATATGTTATATTCAGTCAAATATAGAAATAGTCTATGAACTAACCGATCGTCTCTTTTTTTCCTTCTATTTTTTTTAATTTACACGATCTTTTATCTCTCTTTTTTCACGCTTCTAGCGTACGATATTAAAATAATAATATCGCTCCGTCGATAATATTAATGATTTTTTAATGCCTTTTTTAACGTTTCTTATGCGCGATACAAAAGTAGTAATATAACTTCTTCGATAATTTTAACGATTTTCTTCCGATATAAGTAACGGTGTCGAGCATTTTAGTAAGAAGTAACCAAGAATAATTAAGGAATCATGAGATTCTTACTTAGCGTAGCAATTATTTTTATAGTCGTTTTTATTTCTTTGAGCAACGCGGAACCCGAACCTGATCCTTTGGCAGAGGNTAATTTTAACGATTTTCTTCCGATATAAGTAACGGTGTCGAGCATTTTCGTCAAACACAAAAGTTTCGACGAAAAGTAATAGTAAGAAGTAACCAAGAATAATTAAGGAATCATGAGATTCTTACTTAGCGTAGCAATTATTTTTATAGTCGTTTTTATTTCTTTGAGCAACGCGGAACCCGAACCTGATCCTTTGGCAGAGGCAGTAAGTTGATAGATATATATATATATATATATATATATATATATATAAGTCGTTAAAAATCTTGATAACATGTAACTCGATTAGAACTTTATTTGAGCAAAATTTTATAATTTTACACATGACTTTTATAACGCCAATGAAACATTTACCTTTCTATTATTCAGGATCCAGAAGCAGGAATTTTCTCATCATTAAAGAAACTCTTGCCTACGATTTTGTCTCATATTAAGACGAAAAAATAACTAATCTACGATTGACATGCAGGTTGATCGTCGATGTTTAAACCATAAACCTATATAACTTGAAATATGTAAAAGTTGATTGAAATGATTCTTTTGTTTTTTTAATTCGATATTTGAAACCGTTAACCATGTGATTTTCGTTCAACAATCCTTGTTTCCTTTTCTTTCTTTGTGCGATTGAGACAACATACGTTCTAGGCATATATTAAATTGCAACGCTACGATTATATCTTAAATTGCAACGCTATCCATAATATGTACATGTACATATTATTAACCCACAACCATTAACCTTATATACATAATTACTTATATAGATACGTATACATGTACGTATACGTATAGGTAAGTTCGGTCCATTCAATGAAAAGACGAAGAAGATAATTATTGCCAAGTTCAAGACAATCGTTGCGATGTTACGTTAAAATTATAAAACGAGATTTCATTGGTATTCCCCCTCCATCTTGAATTATCGTTTTTCACTCAAACGCATATGTAGTATGTTAAAAATCACTCTCGCCTATTCAACGCCAAAATTTACCCGTTGATCGATCGATCCATTGATTTATTAATCTGTTGATCTGTCGATCTGTCTATCTGTCTATCTGTCTATCTGTTATCTGTTCATCTGTCGATCTGTCGATCTGTCGATCTATCGATCTATCGATCTATCGATCTATCGATCTGTTAATCTGGTGATCCATTGTATAATTGTAATACAAATTATTCCAATCAAAGCGATCACATCGAACACCGGTCGAACTTTATACATCAACAAAATCTTTCGTTGTTGATGACTGTTCGCCAAGATAGATACGACGGAGAAATTTTTTTGAAAGAAAAATAATTTATTTTTTTACTTCGATATTAGTACGATGATGTTAAAAATGTTAACGAGAAATGAATATTATGAATACATAAAAGAGATTAAATAGTCGCCATTTGGTTGTAAAAGTAACACAAACTTGTCTGGCATCGAGATAGTTCGAACGCGTGCGTTCGTACAACAAGAAGTAAGAAGAAAGCCAAAGCTGACAGGTTTGCATTCACGATCCTGCGAAGGAAGAGGTATGTAGTTCGCTTATGGCCAAGTTCAGGGCTAACCAGTTGTACCGATCCAGTCGTGTATACGTACATATTACATACATTAGTGTAGGTACTTATGTACCTTTTCATCGGGTATGAAGCACGCCCCGCAAAATCGTGAACCCCCTTCTTTGCGAAAAAGGTACCATAAAATCTGAATCTTACTTTAACCTTGAACAACCACTGACACTTTTCAGTGTCAATAGCTACGCTATTTTCTCCTTCCTTCTTCCTTCTTCCTTCTTCCTTCTTCCTTACATTTTTAAGCTTTTGCCGGTGACTTATTTTTATTTCAACGCATTCCTTGCCTGAAGCAAACTTACCGAAGCGTGCATCTTTTTAAATGAAACAGATAAATAGTTAATAGGTGCGTATACATGACCGATTACGCTGCTCGCTACATTTTTCCAAGCTAATAAAATTTTTCTTTTTGAACCGATTGGTTCAAACGATTAAATACGATTTCATAATTTTGGCCATTCAAAAGGTAGACGCATGCTGACCTTGCACTGCCCACACCGATTCGCAGGAAGGTTCGAAGCTCGAAGGGATTCGCGTAACAGGCTACATTCCTCTGGTCCCTCTGGTCCCTCTCGTCCCTCTCGTCCCTCTCGTCCCTCTCGTCCCTCTCGTCCCTCTCGTCCCTCTTATCCCTTTCGTCTACCTTTCTTCGCTGCGTTCCCAAACAGCTCGTACAACTTGAGTCTCTTTCTGCCGTCTACATCCTGGAATGTGGTTGTTCCACTCTATACCGATACTACAGGTACCAGCTCCATTATGCACAACCAAGTGGCGTACGCAACAACTGTTATGATATAAGATACTCGATTCAGAGGAAAGGGGCTTATTGTTCGGTTTCTAACCGAAAGTTCTTAGTGTTCTAACCGTTGAATTTCTATATTCGCAACATTCGTCGGATTTAGTTATAAAAATATTGGCCGATGTCACGGAAGAAGGCTGCTTCGAACTGGCCGTTTACCGAATTCATCTTCAATGTCACGAAGATCCGGGGGATCTGGGAATCCAGTGTCTTGGTAACGAGTGCATCGTGATCCTGGTGATCTGGGAGGATGGAGTGGATGTATGCTAGAACAGAGCAGTACGCTGTGTTGTCCTAATGGAAATAATTTAAATTGTTCCCAACGACCATGGTTCGGTTTAGGTTCTCATCCCGGTCTCTAACGACCAGAAGTAATAAATAATAAATAATAAATAATAAATAATAAATAATAAATAATACGATGATACATGAATTTTTACGATGATACATCGATTCACCAAAGCGATCGAAACTCGAACCGACGATTAGAAAATTATTGTCGCCTACACGCGTATTAAAGATAAAAGCGGGTATCATACCTGGTACATCTGGAAGGGCTGTTCTCCAATGGCTCGTCGTATCTACGCGAGAGCATCGTAAAGTCACGGTGTGCTGCCATCACTTTCTGCAGTCGGGAAATAATCTCGTAATCGGGTGTACAGATTGGTTCCGACAATAATTTTGCCACGGAGACACGGAAGCTTTGCAGCTAAAACAGGAAATTGATGATTTTGAAATACTCGCAAAGTGATAGATCGTGCTACAGGTTGGGAATACATATAACGACAGATGATCGGAAAACATACTTGGGATTCCCTTTTCGTCAATTCGGAAAGATTCTGTTTGACCTGTGCCAATTCGTCTCTAAGCAATTGCAACGAATGATCGTTGATGGATCTCTCTTGTTCGGCAGTCTCAGTGATAGTTCTCATCTGTTCTTTCAACACGGTTAACTTTCTGTTGCATCGAGTTCTTAACATTTCGCTCTCGACCAGACGTTTTTGAAGCTCTTCTATCTTTCTACTACGCTCCAAAGCGGCGATCTATTTAAAAAAAATAATAATAAACTGTTGCGCGTTCAATAGGGGAGCAGCAGGAAAAAGAGGATGACGTGGATTCATTTTCCGATAAAACGAGTCCTTCGTTATAAGTACTCTTACCTTGTAATCCGCTGCTTCCGTTAATTGTGCGCTTAGCTCCCGATTTCTTGATTTTTCCTCTGAAAGTTGAACCTGCAAGCGATCGATTTGTTTCGATAGCTTCTTCACCCTTGAAACAAACATTTTTCATCTAGACACGCATGCTTTGCCGACTGGCGGATCCATTGGTATACTAAAGTATAGTAGAACAGACAAATAGGTACCGAAGATTCGCTTCGTCTCTTTCGCTCTGGAGTAACGATTTCATTCTAACGCTATCTTCTTGAAGCGACAGCTTTCTACGAAGAAGATCCAAGTGAAAATCTCTACGTTGCAATTGTTCCCGAAGTGTTCTTACTCGACGCTGCAGTTGATACACCACCGAAGTCTAAGCAGAACAAAAAGAAAGAGAACAGCTAAGAGAAGCGTTTCCATTCCATCCGCGCGAACCGATTGCATTCTCGCGTGCCGATCGTAACAAGAAGGAAGAGCTCTCGAGCATCGCGTTCCAACGAATCGCGAGATCGAGACGCTTTGAAATTTGAAATTTGAAATTTGAAATTCGAAACTCTCTAATCAGCCAAAGTGGCTTACTTCTTTTATAGAAGGAACCTCGTGGAAGGATCGCTCGCGCCGAATCCCCGGTAGAACGGTGTAGTTGCAGCGCGAGTACTGTGCGAGCGCGGAAACAGCACGATTTGCAACGCAAAGAAACACAGAACAAACGAAACACACATTAGCAGTTTGATCAAGAAAATTAATTTGCCGAATCGATTCGATTGGATTTTTTTTTACCTTGTCCACCAATTTGTCCGTTTCTAATCTGGCTAATTGTTCAGCTCGCACTAAAAGAGATTCTGTTTGAAGATCGAGCCCCATTTCCTCCGAGATCTCGTTCATTTCCATCGCTTTCCCTAGTCGCTCCAAAAACGTTACCAACTGGAAAAGACCAATCCGAAATTATTCATATGGAAACGTTAAACACGATCCTATCGTATTACCGTTTCTTTGTCTCTGCGCAAAGATTCGTTCAACAATTGACAACCGGTCGACTCGGACTCCATCTTTCGAATCTTGCTTTCCAAATTAGACCGTTCTTCCTCAACGTTTCGTATCTTGGTCACCGTACTCTCGATCAGTTCGCTTTGTCGATTCACCGATTCTGTCATCGTACTTACTTTATCTCGAAGATTTTTGATAGTCTGGAACGGGAAGAGAAAGGATTTTCAAAAGTTTTTACAATTCTCTTTGTTTCTTACTTGACTTTGACACTCGCGTGTGTAAACGAAAACGAATTAAAAATACAAGAGCTTGATCTTTGTTCTCTGCCAAGATCTCCCTAATTCGATCCTTAACGGAATTCTCATGAGACTCGACGAATCTGTTTGGACCGCTGACAAGTATCGCCAACGATTCCAAAAGGTGTCGCAACTCGGTTTGCACGCGCTGTGCCTTTTCTTCCCGGTGTTTCAGATCCTCTGCGAATAAGTAAAAATTATTTACTGTAAAAAAGGAGAGTACGAAGAAATAGAGAAACTATATATAAATTGGCGATTATTTGAAAACTTGGTAAACAGCAACAAGATTCACCTCGTAACTGTCCGATCAATGTTTCTTGACTCGATATGTTTCCGGTCGCACTGCTTATGCTTCTGTTCGCGTTTATCAGTTTATCCCTTAACTCGTTCAGCTCCCTTTCTCCCACCCGGTATTGCATCTCGAGACATTCCTTGTCCTGACGAACCAACAAACGATCGATCCAACATTGGAAAATATTTATTCGCGTCAGCGTTAATTTCTACAAATCGATACGAAAGTACCTGTCTGATACGATCCAAGTCAACCAACTGCGACGATACCTGCCGTTGAAGTTGTTCTTTCTCAGCAGTGGTACGATTCAAAGCATCACGGCAGCTTCTAAAATCAACCTCGACAGTAGTTAATTGCGTCTCGACGGTGGTATTCTTTGCGCGAAGACGATTCGTTTCTTGAACCAACTCTTCGACTTTGTGAATCACCATCTCCGGACCAGGATCAACGGTTTCCCGATACTCAATGTTCAACGCGTTTCCCAATTTCCGAGCAAACTCCTTTATCAAGGAGTTGAAAGCTTATTAAAGATCGAACCTTTAGAAAGCAGTCGATGGATAAATTCAAATTGAATCGAATAAAGGGTTAAACCTGATAACTCGAACGAGTCCGTTCCTTCGATTCAACTTCTTCCGACACGGTATGCTCGAGCTCGCGTATTTTCTTTTCGTATTCTCGAATTTTTTCCTCCTCATATTTCAAATCTCGCTGCAAACCCTGCACCGTTATCTCGTTCCTTCCTTGAGTCGCGTAAAGGTTCCTCTCGCGTTCTTCCAGTTCCTAGATCGGCCGTTCCATTCGATGAAAACAAAAAACAGAAGATGCGTGGTATGTTTGACGACGGTACGTTGTTTGATCGAAGAAAATTATTTAAAAAATAGATAACGGAACCTGTATGCGTTTCTTTAAACTCAAAACGATGGCATTCTGCCTAGCCGATTGTTCGCGAAGTTGATCAGCCTCTACCTGTAATTCCATCACCCGTTGATCTCGGGATCTCACGAGGGTCTTCATCTCCTGAAGCTGTACGATCATGACATCGATTAAACAAACGATCCAAACAAACGGTTGCTGGAAGTGATCGAAATCGATTTACCTCGGACACGAGTCTGTCGCGTTTATATTCGAGAGCTGCGAGTTCGCTCCTTAACGTAGTCATTAGATCGTGGGTTATAGCTTCTTCCTAAACAACCCATGGTAAGAAATCAAACTTTTAATCGTCAACTTAACTCCTCGCACCATTTGTAGCATCGTTACCGTTCGTTACCGTTCGTTTCCGTTCCGCTCATCCCCAATATTTCAACATACTTTTCCACTAATGTCCACAAATTACATCTGATTCGTTATGCATACAAGGATGCTAATTTATTCAACAGTTTAAACGAACGAATAAAATCACGCGTTAGTTTGTTAGTACGAGAAGTAAGAAAAGAAAAAAAAAAAAAAAAAAACCATTTACCTTGGATTTCCCGGTTGCAGAAAAGACCGTGGGTAGTCGAGGGTAGTCGAGGGTAGTCGAGGGTAGTCGAGGATAGTCGAGGATAGTCGAGGGTAGTAGAGGAAACCACCGATAAAGGCATGCGGCGACAGGTAAAATCGATTCTGTGCAACGCTATGGCAACCGAGTCAACCCTTGTTTCACGCGCCAGTCAATACGTTTAAGAAACGCACAACACAATCATTTAATGCGTATCTCACGATCCATTCTACCTAACTCTATCGCGTATCTACGTAAACAAACAGTGTGTTCGAAATAGAACTGTACACGCGACATTCTTCTTTCTTTAGATATTTCAATTAATTCACGTTTGAGGAGCAAACGTTCACGTTTTACATCGTATTAAAATTCCAATTCGTTGTCAAAGTAAATTACGAAAAGTACAATTAATTCAGTATCATTTGCTTCGATGAAACGTGACTAATTCTGATTATGTTAAACCAATATGTCTAATTACACTTTCTCTCTCTCTCTCTCTCTTTCTATTTTCCTTCCGCTCCCAAAAATCCTATCTTTTGGAAACAGATGAATTTGCAATGCCGCGTGCCATCGAAAGCGGACCGCTCTACAAATATGGTAGGTAATGTCGACAAAACAGAAACAAATTAGCGAGAAGCTTTGCGTCGTACATATTGTAAGAAAAAGGTGTGTATAGCTTGACGGAACGATTCGATAACGCTAATTCACCATATATGTATGTACGTGCAGAGAACGTTGCGAAAAGTTTGAGAAATAATAAGCGGTGCGCCTAAACCCTGTGAAACATGTGACCTGATGCAAACTGAAAAGACCTTTCGTGGAGACGATATACAAAGTGTTTCGAACATCTTAAGATCCTCTTCGATAGTTTCTTTTACTTCTCTCGCTGTTTCCCTCATTTCCCTCTTCTCTGCCGTTTCTGTCTCGCTCGACATCTTGACTCCAACTATCGCGAATCAGCTGCTCTCACCTTCAACACACTGTACACCTACGAATTCGTTCCACCTCGCGAGACGGCTTAAAAAAGATTTGCTCTCTTCGTTGACATTGTGTTCGAAACCCTTTCGAAGGAACGGCACAGGGTGGAAAAGCGTTTCCAGCAAAGACGAGGCGTCGGTGCACAACAAACCGTCGGTTTAACAACCCCCTCGCGCGCGTACCTCGAGACAATCGAAATTGATCGATCCATGGAAACGACCCTCGGACTTTTCCAACTTCTTTATACAGATACGATAATGTACTCTCGAAATGTACTCTCGAAATATCAATTATAATTATAACTTCTTGTTCGATCGTATATAATTATGCAGTATATTATTTTTACAATAGAGACGTTGCTATAGACTTTATAAACATACGTACAGTTTCAACAAAGTTGAACGTTTCCGATGAAACATTTAAAAACTAGAAAACAAAAGTATATCACTGGAATTATAACATTCCTTCCTATTTTGTCTAATCGCTTTAGATAAATTTATCGGATCAATCGTATCTAGTGATCGATGAATGGTGCGTTTAGCAATCAAGAAACATACGTTTCTACATTATTTCTTCGCTTATTTCAGGGTAAAATCATTTGTCGCTGAATAACATCGAGAATAAAAATGTGAATATAAACTTTGCGGATGAGAGGGATAACACCGCGAGTCCTAAAAATAAATTAAACCTTTAAATACTAGATTTCTTGCTGCTGTATGTTAAAAGTTAATACGTTCATACGTTATAGTTATAGTTCTGTGAAATTTCAACGAACAATCGTTATCGGTAACGATTTAACCGCTAGTCACGAACTAATCGCAAACTAATCGCCAACTAATCACGATTTACCTGTCAAAATAGAACAAATAGATATTAAACCGATAAACTACGCTATGTTTTTAGGAATACTAACTTCTTATCGCCATAATAAATATGGAATCGGTCGCTTCACTTTGCTCAAAACGAGAATTTTGTTACCGAATAAATTATTTTAATGTTTGCATTTTACTATAAATATACAGATTCTAGAGCGGTACAGCGAAGAAAGGAAATATGGGAATTGCAAAGACATCGTTAAGCACGACGATTGCTCTCATCAGCATGATGAACATGTTTACTTATTTTGCAACAGCCATGGCTGATCCTGTCGCAAATGCGGTAAATATTATTATATGTATATTTTACGCTTTCCTTTCATTTTTTTACCATTATATATTTTTATGAACTTCCACGAGGCATTGTATCCTGTAAATAGAAAAAGATAAAAATAAACAAACAAATAAATAATAATCAATTCTTTTTTTCAGAATCCAATACATCCTATAGCCATGAATTCTCTACTCGGTAAATAAAATTTATATAACTATGCAACTATAATATTAATATTAATATCCTATTCGTTATACATAGCAAAAAATAAAGTTTAATAAAATAAAAATGTATTCCTCGGTGTTAATGATACATATATTATCGGTTCGCTTTTTCCCGTTTTTCGCAAGCATCACGCGTTTCATGCGGGTGCTTATACGCTAAATAGATAATTCCATGCCTTCTAGCAAGAAACGTGAGAAACTTTGAATTTCTAAATGTACGGATTTATTTTGATTACAAAATAATTTCAGTGTACTCCTTATACTCGCTGCCGTTTCTTTCTTACTGTTAAAGTTACAGCACAACCTGCTCCTTTTAGGGCTATCGCAAAATCAGTCTTTTACAAGGCTACACGCATTCTAATAAACGTGAAACAACTTTAAACAAACAATCACTTTTACCGGAAAGAAATTTTAATAACGATTACAGGTTTTTCGTACGAGGATTGTCGTATCGGGTATTTTTACCTGCTGTTTTAATGTTCCCAACCCAAGAAACACTTACCATGTGTAATACAAGTTGATTAACAAAATATTATGCCACAGAAAAACCGATCGTACAGGCAGAAAGAACCGTCTGTTACCAATCGTGGGGATAGGAATTAAGAATTAAAAGAAAAGAAGTGTATTGAACGTAAAGAAAAGATGAGAAAAAAAATAAATAAAACTAAAATAAAATAAATCCAAGTGGATTCGAACTCGCAAAAAAGTTTCGACCGATTTACCAATCTCAGACTTTACGACAGGACCACAGATGATACTGAAAATATCTTACGCTTTTAAGTATAACACTGGTAGTATAATATCTATTTTTTTTATTTTTTTTATTTTTTTTGTTCTTTTAATTTCTTTAGTTCCTACGTTAATTTTTCGTACGTGAAAACATTAAACATTACACGAGATACTTCTTTCGTAAAGAACGCACGAAAATTCGCCGTATAAGTTATCCTGACACGCAAGAAACTGGGAAAAAGCGGTTTTTGATTTTTTTAACTATGGCGCACCTAATANTTCTTTTAATTTCTTTAGTTCCTACGTTAATTTTTCGTACGTGAAAACATTAAACATTACACGAGATACTTCTTTCGTAAAGAACGCACGAAAATTCGCCGTATAAGTTATCCTGACACGCAAGAAACTGGGAAAAAGCGGTTTTTGATTTTTTTAACTATGGCGCACCTAATAAAAAAATATAATCATAGATCCGCGATTCCTTCGATATGAAATTGGCATTTTTCTGAATTTTTCTGAATTTTTTTTGCGTTTTTTATTTTTTATCCCTTGGATTCTCCATCGAAAGATCTGAAAAAATTCTGTAATATGTGCTTTGCTAACGGCAATATCTCTGATTTTTTTTTCAGAATTGTTCATACTCTAAGATTAGATTAATTGAGCAAAAACGTGATTTTTTAATTTTACCCTTTACTACCCCCCCGGTGAAGATTCTTGATAAGCTATCGAATGGTCCATCGCAAGTCGAATTCGGTTTAGGGGCACTTTTGACCCCCTTAACCGGCTATGCCCTTTAATTTTATTTTATCATACCTTGTCTGTGGCTATATTTAATCATAATTCCTACCGTCTAAGTACCGCTGTTGTCTTATTCTACTCTCAACCGATAATGCCGCATGTGATGCGAAAATGGTAACCGGGGCTACGTAGCCCCAGGACCGTGCGACACAAATTTACATTGCACGATAGGTCTATATTATACCTCGTCTGTGGTATTATTAATACTTTTATGTGTAAATAGTGTATATAGTGTATATCTATACTATATCTATACTATGTTGTTTGTGTCATGTTATTCGTAATCTGTTTTCATTTTTGAAGGATCGTACAAAATGTTGTTTAAATTTTGTCGCGTGGGCCGTAAAAATGTTGATACCTTATTTATAAATCTTTCAAGACACTATGTAAGCCTTTTATTTTATTAGTTTCATCCGACATACTTTAACCTAACCTTGTACAAACCTTAATTTAGGCGAGAGCAGCATTTAACAGTCGACGAGATGAAAATAAAAGCATTGAGGATGAAGTCAAATTTCATAAAAATAAAATACCAATAATAAAGTGTAAGAAAAGTATGTACGATTTCTATGGAGACGATACATATACCAAAAAGAAACCAGTATTAGCTAGCCATGGTTGGAAAAATAGAAATACTAAAGACGATTATTTCTTTATATATCCTTATGACAACGTGTGTTTCCATTATAATCATTTTTATTCGCATCCGTACATCTCGCTATACGTTTCATAGTTACGATTCCTTTTTCAGAAGGATACGAACGCGAAGAGAGAAATTGGTTTCGAAACGTTCGAAGATTTCGATTTACATCCTACTGTATGCGATAATTTAGAAAGCATAGATATACATAAGCCGTTAGAAATTCAAAGATTAGGAATACCAAAGATACTCGAAGGACGTAATATACTATTAGCCGCAGAAACAGGATGTGGAAAAACATTAGCTTATCTTCTGCCATTGATAACACAAGTGTTGAAATGGAAACGTATCGCGCGGAGAAACGTAAACTGTCCCCTAGGTTTAATCGTGACTCCTTCCAGAGAATTAACGGTACAAATTGCGGTTCGTAATAACAATCTAATCTGATACATTTATTTATTCGATAGTAACATTTAAGGAATAATTTTGATTTATTTTTAGCTGGAGTTAATTAAAATGTCCAAACATCTCGATATCAAAACAAAACTAATCACTGGTGGAAGAACAAAAAGAATAATATTGAATCCTCCTTCCAGCAATGTTGACATTCTTGTTTGTAGCTTTGGAGTTATTAGTAAATTGACGACATTTGGTGTATACGATCTAAAATTTGTTAGATACGTTGTCTTAGATGAAGCAGATTCTTTGTTTCATCATACGTTTGAGGAAAAATTAAAAGTCTTCATAAGTAGAATACCTGTATGTAAAAATGAAAAAAAATCGTTTCGTACTGTAAATATTTGTTGAGAAATATTTTAAGTAACTATGACTGTTCGTTCAGATTGGATACTGTCACGATACGTCGGAGAATGAATTTCCAAATACAGCTCAACTCGTATTAACCTGTGCAACAATTTCTTCACGGTTGAAAGAATTAGACAATGTATTAGGCAATATTGTGAGTATAAGTAGCATCGTCTTAATGATTCTTAAAATCACTCCATAGTAAAAGATTATATATTTATTTTAGCCAAATTCTCTGGAACATGTAAAAACAAAAAAACTGCACAACGTATTGATACCACAAAAATTTGTAAGATTAATTCCAAGTAAAAAACCGGTAGAGCTTTTGAAATTCATTAAACCCAAAATATTAAATAAACAACGTGTAATTGTATTCTGTAATCATAATAGTACCTCCTATTGGCTTTCTTTATTTTTACACGAATGTGGTATCAAAACTACAAATTTAAATGGCCATATGCCATTAGAGATACGACGGGGACAGTATGGAGAATTTTTAAATGGCAAAACAATGGTATTATCTACGACAAACGGAGGATCTAGAGGGTTAGACACATTGATGGTCAATCACATTTTAAATTACGATTTTCCATTAGATACGGCCGCTTACATTCATAGGTACATAATTTACGTAGATTATTTACAACCTAAATTTTCTACTTAAACGAGAAAAAAAATTAATTATTACACATTTTATTTAGATGCGGTAGAACTGGTAGAGTAGGTACCACGGGTGAATGCAGAGTAACAAATTTTATTTCTAAAAAAAGCGAAGTTGTAATAGTTCAAAAAATTGAAATGGCAGTTAGAAGAAAGAAACCGATACCTATCTTTGATCTTTTCGAATCGGACGAGAAAATGGAGGAAAAAGAAGAAGCAGAAGGAGAAAATGTTTACATAGAAAAATTAATCGAAAATATAGACGAGGCAGAGAATATTCCATATTAAAATTTAAACATTTGATAGATTGTATAAATAAAAGTATATTCACATTTTTCAAAGGTCTATTACTTTTTCAATCTATGCGATCGTTTTTTTTTCTTTTTTGCATTCCCTTTACGTCAGGGTGAAAAGTGACCGAAAGATTTATTCGTGCATTTAAACGCATATGTTTTAAAATTAATGTTCCTTGTTCGCAGGTTCGCCCATTGGTTCTGTAATTACTGATTCTAATTCTGTAATTAAAATTTAAGGTGCTTGCAACAAATGATTCGGGAAGGATATCTTGATAAAACTTGTTTTAAATGGTAGCTAGAATTCTTAACTTTAATTCGAGCTATGAACGAGCTAAAAATTCCGTTTGGAACCCGAGATATTTGCAAAATATGATAAGAAGTTAAAAACAACGGCGACGCATTCTGCCCCACTTTTAAACGACTCGACGACTCGAGCGCGACTGTATAAAAGATGCTATTGGCGGTGTGTTTAAACCTCGAAATTTACTTCGAGCAATTGAAAGAACTGCTTATAACCGAGGAACCAGAAGAAGCTCTTCGATCGTTGAGGATTCAGATTAAAGCTTAGAATCCTAGCTATAATTTAAAATTAGTTTGGTTAAGTAATTCTTTTTGGTTCATTTTGTTACAAATAATTTGATTTTCAATTGGTTATAAGTATCGAACCAATAGACCAATCTTAACGAAACTAACTGATAACTTTAAACGATAGCTGGGATTCTAAGCTTTTATTCGATTATAATTGTTTATGGAAATTAATTATAAACGGAATATTGGTAAAAGTAGTTGATACTGGTTGTACTGGTAACAAGGAACATGGATATTAAAAGATGTGCGATTAAATGATTAAATGATTAAATGTTTCGATTACACTTTACCGTGACATAAGCGGCGATCGACAAATCATACACGCATCAACGCAACGTTATCGCTTGGATGGAATCGGCGGCACTGCCTTTCAGACAACCAGCGAGAGAATCACCCTGCATGAAACCTTTACAGTGAGTTTCGATGGGATTAAAGAATCGACTGTACGTCGTTGACCTTAAATCTAATTGATTTTTCTCAAGAATTAACTTTTTCTATTTCACGAAGTTTCAAGAAAGTATTGGACAATAACAGAGACGTGTTCATTCAGTAACGAATCGTTTCTCATTTCATAATATTGTTACACGAGTTTAAATAGTATTCATAACTTCGCATCAGTTTCTTTTACAAGGAATCGTTTTATTTGAAGTTTCAGAATTCCAAGTTCGTAGGAAGTTTGGAGGAAGGAAGCCTTCAACCCACACGTGCATTTCCATTCATCCGTCGCGTCGACTCGATCTTCTGTCATGTCCGGCGGCACTCCCACACTGACCGCCTACGTATTTAAAACTGAAATACTATAATCCAGGCCGTACGTCTAGACCAGTTTATTATTCGCATTGTGTTTTAGTGAAATTAAATGTGCTCGCGCGTGCTGACATTAGTGCGTGTCTCTCTGTAAAGGGTGTGCCACGTAATCGCGATCTCGTTACGTCTCGAATTATAACGTTATAAATCTTCGACACGGGTGTGATAAAATTAGTTTCTCCTTGGTACGTACTGTGAAAATTTTTATTTCGAGCATAATTTATACTGGACGATATAAAAATTACAAAAATATATCGTAAAAAAGTACAAAAATTCTCTCTATTTTATAGGAACAAGAAACAACAGTTGTACAACGTCGAGCATAACTCTGTCGAGAAAAATTGTTGAAAGTTGATACGAGAAAGGAAACGAAACGAAATCTGTTTTCTTCTCTTCTCGGATTCAAAATAGTGTGGAAGTAAAAAACAAAAGAAAACTTACAATACAACAGGTGTGTAGAGTTATAAATGAAAAATATTATCAAATTGTTCTCGACTGTCGGCAATGTAATCCTCGTAACTCATAACAAGCGCTATAGCATACGTATAGTTTGAGAGATGCGAGCGTCAAAGCTTGAATGGAGTGGGGATCTTGGTAAGTGTTCCGATAGAACCCAACTCAGTCGTTGTGCGACGCGCAACATGTTCGTGTCGAGGTATCGTGTTTCGCGTTTAATCCTATCATTTTACTCTTTTTCACACGATATTTCCGTGAAAGGAAACGTAGCAGTGACTCCTTGGTTTATTCTTTAAATTGAAAGTATATTCTACTCGAAGATAGGTAGAAATCTGTTGTGCTTCGATATCGTTGAAAGAAAGGCCACGGATCGGCACGCTAGGTCCGGGTTGACGAACCCTCTGAAAGAGGCGGACACGTCGGTTCCGTAAAAATGCAACGCGTCGTCGAAGCGTTCAGTTAACACGCAACACGCAACACGCAACACGCAACACGCAATATACCTGTGGATCATGCGAACAATACTCATCGAGCAACGTTGTGAAAATCCGGTCAAACGAGAAAACAAAGAGCGCAACCGTATCTTCGTTGCGTTGCACTTTGAGTAGAAAAGAGATCGATCGAGAGAAAAAAAGATTTCGATGTAATCGAAACGACAAGACGGACGACAGCGACGACGCATTCTCTAGCGCGAGTGATTGTGTTTTTCGAAGCAACTAGTTCGCAACGAGGAAATATCCTGAATTCGGACCAAGTGATTTACGACAACTACGTGCCTCGATGGATCGATCGTTGATCGTTTTGTGGAAATCTAGTGATACGTGCGAAAAGAATCTATTCTAGAAAGGAACACAGAATTCCCATTGAATAGTGCCTCTGCCGAATGGATGGTGTGTTAGTGGACCGTTTGGTTTATCTTGCTTCAGTAGAAAGACCCGGAAGCCGCTATATTGGAGAGGAAGCGAGAAAGCGGCGTGCCGCTCTTCTGTGTACCGCGGCAGAGGCGATCGTCGCAGCCTGAAAATGTAAGTTTTGTTTACGATTTACCGATTTACCGATTTATCGATTTACCAATTTACCAATTTACCAATTTATCGTCACACTTGATCAACTCTATTGACTATTACGGTTTGACTAAACTAAACTAAACTAAACTAAACTAAACTAAACTAAACTAAACTGAAACGAGAAAGACAATTTTCGATGAAACGTGTTCTCTTTACTGCGAGACCCTATTCGTATTCCACAGGAAAGTTGCGTTAACGTCGATGAACACTGAACACGTCGGTGAACGAAGGTCACCACTGTTCATTGGACGCCAATATCATACTGCCAGCCAATACACGGTGCTGCAGTATAAGTACTTAATGGTTAGTTACATCGACTTACCAATCGACCACCAATTTCAAACGATCGCTCTTTCTATTCGTATTAAATTTTTTCCAAGTTAACGTGTAAAATTTCTCACGATTACCTTTCCGAGAGAAACCTTCTTTTCCTATTTCATAATTACACATAGAAAATCAAAGTACAACCGACGTTGCTGATTATTCAAGATGTTATTAACTCGATCCCAGTGATACGTACGTGTTCGCACGGATCGCGTTCTCCGATTTATTCCACCACCCACGTGGTTGCGCACGCGTTTCCTTCTTTTTTGGCTAGAAAAAAAAAGAACGAAAAAAGAAAACGAAATATGATATCGAGTTACGAATTTCCTGTACGTGAAAAATAAACGATTATCGGATATCGAGTGGGTAACGCTGGTGCATTTGCTAGTCGAACGTTTGATGCGTGAAACGCAGTATGTATCGTCGTTTGATCGTCGAAAAGAATATTTGAATATTTGAATATTTGAAAATAAAAAGCGAGAAAAAAAAAAAAAAATTAGCGTGTACCGATGCAGCAGTTGCAGGAAAAGAAACTTTTTTTACGTCGCGTACAATAATGTTATTGTATTCCCAGCACGTATAGGCCAATGGGAGTTCGTTATTACGCCTACTTCCGGTGGTTGATTCGTGGCGCGGAGCTCGCTCGAGTATTTCAAGTATTTCTTTTGCGATCAAATATCTGATTGGTCGTTTGTAAGTAGCGTCGTACCTCTAATACGTGGTACGTGAAAAATATTGTATACACAATCGTATACATATATCGATATAAAACGCGTTCTAATAATACAATATCCGTACAAATTGTAAGGTCAATACTGGTAGGATATTCGAACGGTTGAAAACTCGGAACGGGAAAAAAGTGTTATACCTGTATCGACTGCGATTCGTGTGAAAGGCACAACCCACTATTCGAAAATACCGAAGAAGAACGCCAGTCCCAGCTGGAATTTTAGAACAGCTGCAGGCGCATACCTAAGCGGTACCCGGCCAGCCTTGCCTCGGGTCTACAGAAACCCTCGTAAACTCGACCAAGCTAACTCGATTGCTCGATTCGACTCGACTCGTCTCAAATCCGAATCGAGTCGTTGATCATTTTTCGTTTTACTTGTAGTTCTTTCGTAACGCCTTGCTTAAAGTAGAGATCAATCCAACGATTGATAGGCAAAAAAATGTACGGTTAAATGTATAGAGCGCAAGAATACCCATCGAGTTGCTCTTATTTTGAACGGATCGAAATCAAAGAAATTCCTTAACCTGCTCTATCCAACTCCCGAAACAGCGTTTTGTTTACTAACTCGCATAATATTAACGACAGTCGTTAATAATACAGATGTAAAGTGTTAAAGTCCTAATGAATTTCAAAGTTGTCCGAGCAAATCGAATTAGTATCGCGTTCGGTAGAAGAACGATAATCCTTTGGTTTACCGAAGATTCGGTTTCTTCGATTCGGTTTTCAAATTGTTCCGAGATGTTCGATCTCGAGGGGAATAACCTTCACCCTAGAATCGAATCATCGTCGGCTATGGAGTACCGAGGTTGGATCGACAGGATACAAGTTCTTTAAAAGTAACGAAAGCCAATTAATTAAAGCCGGATGCGTCGATTGACCTCTGAATAAGTACGTTCGCCAGGGTTCGAGTGTACAGGGCTTGGCCTTTTCGTTCCAACTTTTTAAACTTATCCTTTAATCGTAGTTAAACGAAACCGATGGTAAATTTGTCTCGCGTCGAAAATCGAACGATCCTACAAGTACCTATCTATCATAGTACGTATAGATGCATCTACATAGGTACCCATACCTCTATAGTTGTAAGCGGTGTAAAAATAAAAATCTACTCGTTTCTCGTTAAATATAATTATAGATAGATACAAGCTAATATACGTAAAAATAAGCTTCTCTTTTTTGCAACCCTTCTTGGCTCGACCTATTTCGATGAAACTGTAAAAAAAAAAACAACAACTTGCGTAGTTAGATACCTTTCAAAATAGAACACAGCAAGGTTCGATGATCGAAAGAACCAACGATTCTCGATACAGAGTTCCTCGTAATTGATTATTCTTGGAATTCCAGGTCGCTGAGGGGAGCGAACTGCATAGCGATACAGCACGATACAAGCCCGCATTCTGTGGTCTTTGACTTTCTACGGTATAGAACGCGCGTAACACGCGTAGAACGCATCGGGGGGATCTGGTAGTTGGGACGAGCCACGCACAATTTGGTCCAGTCAGGAGAGTCTGCTTGAAAAAATGGAATGCGAATAATACTGTTATAATACAGTGTACGGATAACTGTAAAAACATGGAAGATTTATACTAGATGGCTAGATGGACGCTTAGGTACTGGTAGAGTTGTCATCGGTACGTACCTATACGTATACCTCGTATCGGAAAAGCACCGTCACCTGGCACGCGAGACCCCTTGCTGGCAACTTATGTTCCATGTTACGCGCGTCTCTCTGTTACGAATAGAGGCGCACCATTGCTCGTTTTACGAACAATTTGTAAGTCGCTTCTCTCGTACGACACGTACGTTCCTACCTACGGTTAAATCCAAATCATCTGGCGTGAAATTCGATCGACCTATTCACAGCTTCTACGGATATCTGTTCACAGTCGTATACATCTACGTATCTCTATGCGTATTTTTCAAAGTTTTTCGGTTGCACGCAACGCGATTGCGCTACGACCGCAAATATTTGTCGCAGTTGGACGAGTTTCAGTCGAGTCGAGTGTTCCTTCGGCTTTCTTAAGTGCGTGATTTCGCGATCGCTTCGTTAAGACGCGCATTTCTCGCGTGCTAACTCGTTGCGAAAGTAACAGTGGAAAGAACGTTTGGCTTACGCTTTTACGGAGATGCGACTAAAACGAATCACGGTAACAATTTTCACCGTTTCGATGATGCACCGAATCTACGAGAACCTCCTGGTTTTATTCAAAGCTGTAAAATCGCAAAGCCGCGTCGCGTCTTTGAAATATTTCTCGATCGGCAGCTGTTGCATTCGACCCGACGAGTTATGTATCGCTAGTTCCGTTAATGCGACTACGATATTTGTTCTCTCTCTCTCTCTCTCTCTCTCTCTCTCTCTGTCTCACGATTTCTCGGCAAGACACTTTTATGCAGCTCGTGAAAAAGTGCCGTATTAGGTCAGTAGCATTCGGGTATTCGTCCTCGGTAGAAAGAAGAATAATAATAAGAAGAATTCAGCCCTCTCCTTCCTCCTTATCCTCGATTCTCTCGGTTGAGTTAGGCTTGCTCCGAGTGACTCTCCGAAGTAACGGCATCTCGGACCATCCTCTTCCTCCTCCTTGCTTCCAACTCCTTTCCCCATTCTTCGTCTCTCGTCGGCTTGGTCCGTGACTTTGCCTTCGAACACTCTCAACGTTCGCATTCACCGACGACATACACCTCCGCCCCTCTTCCTACTTCTTCGTCTTCTGCTTCTCCTTGTCTCTTTTTCTACCCACACGCATGCACGTTACGCTACGCATCACGAGACGTGCCTGCTTGCTTGCTTGCTTGCTTGCTTGCTTGCTTGCTTGCTTACTCGCTTGCCTGCTTGCCTGCTTGCCTGCGGATGCACTCGAGATTCTAGCGTGTCTCTCAAGACTGAACGCGTATACCCGCTTGAAATACTAGCCGCGGATACTCGCTACTCGTACATACACGCCGACATGTACTTTCTACGAATTTGCTGCTGTGAAAGTTTTCTCTCTCGGAAACACGATACGAAACACGAAATTTGTTTTTTTTTTTTCTCCCCGATATTGCGCGTTTACGTGGAATACCTGAACGCGGTCGACCATTTCCGATCGAGAGTTCCTGATCGATGACGGAATAGGTAGTCGAGGATGAGTAATCGGCGCGAACGAGCAAGAAACGATTGGGTGATGTAACGCGAGGGAAGCCTGGCCGTCGAAATCCGTACTTGGGTTTCGCTATTCTTTCTTCCACGATTCAATTTTTCCGTTATTCGAACCATAAATCAATTTGTATCCGAAAGCGAAACTGATTCGAGTAAGAGACGACGAAATAATAGTAGTTTAGCGGCTGTTGGCGTAATTAAACACGATAAGTTACGATAAACGTCGAAAGATGCGTTGACGAGTAGGGATTATCGTCGATAGTTGTAAGGTGGAAACGCCTCGCTCCACGGGTTTCTTTAGCCGGAGCCGTGCGATCTTGCTACCGAAGAAATCGTAGAAACGAGGCGTTTCGCGAATCGGCTTCATCGCGTCCCGTTTCAATTTTCTGGGTCATGGTGCGCGCGCTCGTACTCGGCCTTTCTACTTCGGTGCACTCGACTTCTCGTACACTGTTGTCTCCGTGACACGCGTTAACCTCGCACCAAGCAAAGACCACGAGAGTCTTTCCGAGCGAACCCCGATCCTGCAGTCCGGAATCGTTGCGACGTAGGGAACAAAAAAATATACACATGCGCATACATGTATACATATATTAGATAATAGAATATTGTGACTTTCCATAATTCGAGTTATTATCCGTTACCTCCTGTAATTTTCGTTTCCACTTTCACCGATTTCGTATCGTGCTTGGTTCGGCAGTTGTGATTAGATGTTTGCGATCGTTCGTAAAATAGAAAGCAAATTTATGAAAGAATTTAGGCCTTTTTACTTGAAAACTGAAACGAGTGCAGCGATGCATAGTAGGTAACAGGAAGCGACAGAACGAGCAGATTCCGAAACGGCGCAGCGTAGCACGATAGAAATTGCACGAAGCAGCCTATGTTATGCGATCTTGGTTGCATCGAGTACCGGACACGAATCGTTACGTCGATTCTTTCGTCGTTCCAGCGGTGCTCGGGAAGATCGCTACGAGTCGATAACGAAGCATTTGCCTCTCCAGCGGAACGCCTATGAATAAGTCGTTTTCCTTGCGTAACGCATTCCCGGACACGCCACGATCCTCTTCCTCCGTTTTTCCGTGATATTTTTCGCGCGGTTGCATCGGAAACCACCGTATATGTATAGACAGGCCAGGTCTGTAGGAGAAATCTTGTCCAAACTTTGTGCGTAAAACGTTTCAAATTTCAATTTAAGATACCATAGTCTCGCGTCGTATCGGTGACCACCACCTCTTTCTTCGTCCATTCTTCCCTCGCTTCCACTTTTTTTTGTCGGAGAAGCCCTGGATTGTTGTCGGTCTGTTAAAACGCCAGAACGATTACTCGGTCACGATCCGTGGGAAGATTTTCGACTCGGAGCGTGTCCGACTTCTCTGCCCGTTTTCCTTTAAAACGTTTTAACGAAAATTCTTTGGGGAAAAAATCACGACGATACCTCGTCCGTTGTATAAGATAGTAAACGAACAAGGCTGATTGTATTTTATTCGTTGGACGTGTAAAAAGAAATCCTTGTTCGAAACAGAATACGCACCGAGTGGATACGTTGTCGATTAAGCGGAGGTTAGGTAGGTTAGACAACCATGAAAGAATGGGTGAAAAAGGAGGAGGAGGAAGAGGAGGAGAGAGAAAGAGAGAGCAGAGGCAAAGGGGAGGACTTCCGGTGCTCAGGGCCGTACCTCGCCCTCGGTGCTTATTCTCGATTCCCTTTCTCCGGGCAGCACAAAGGCAATGAGACTGTCGCTAAATGGGACAAAAAAGATTATCCTTTTCTCCAGATAAACCCTCGTTTCGAGGAAGAAAGGGAATCGTCTTCGATCGCGAAACTCCGTTTCTCTCTCTCTCTCTCTCTCTAATCCTTTAATTTTCTACGACCAAACAACGATGCAACAAGTTTCTCGGTAAAGCGGATCGTGATTCTTCGAATAGTGCTCCAGACCCGCGAGGATAATTTTCAATCCGGCCGAGTTGAGAGCATCAGGAATATAAAACGAGACAACCATAAATTATAGTCGATGAGAAACGTGTTTGTTACCAACGATCGGTGTAGCATTACTCGTAATCAGAGGTCGAGAAGCTTTAAAAGAATTACACCCGATCGATGTTTGGCTTAGTTGCATCATCGATTCATTTCCGATCGAATGGATTCATTTCGAACTAGCGACACGATTTCGTTACCGTCCGAAACTGCAAAATGCTATACATTTATCGAACAAAAGACTGAAATCTCGAGCTACCGATAACCTTAACCCTTTCTCTCGTCTCCGTCCTTTGCAACAATGTCCTCGAAGCGACGATCACCGTAGTAGCATTGTATTCAAATGTCGTTGTCTCCATAGACGGACCGAGTAAACAGGGATGAGCTACGAGGGAGAGTGTGGGACGAGGGTATGAAATATCTCGATATTCGCTTCACTCTTTCGTTCTACTTGTCGCGATATGGAACAAGAAGAACCGAATACGGGCGTACGCACCGCACGCACGATTCTCGATAAATTTCTTTGTTCGTTATCCAATTATCGTACGATGGAAGACAACGGTTCTTCGCTCCAACGAAAAGTTGGTGCGTTGAAATAATCGGAAAACTCAAGAAATCGCATTTCTTTCCCAGCATCGAGGGTATCTTTGTTTCTCGGTGGGAGTCCGTCGTTCCTTTCCTTTTTCAACAAGGTTCGATCGCACCCCTGTGCTTCCCGTCGTTTCCCGCCGCTTCTCGTCGCTTCTCGTCGCTTCTCGTCGCTTATATCGCGTTAAGATATTCGTTGCGATAGACATTGGAAAAACAAGGGAACAGCAAAGTACTTATTAGGAGGAAACATACGCACTGGCATCGGTTCCAAGCGTGTTCATTTATTTAATCACGCTGCCATCGTTCTCTCATCGCCTGTACAAGCTACTTATCGGCTGTTCGTTACCGTTGAAAGTAGTTCGCGCGGTACCATGTTAATTGCACGTACATACCGGCACGGCACGCGAAATTTTTATTCCTCCGAATACGATACCGTTGAAACACAGAGAATTTGTATTTTCCAAGAAAAATTCGAACGACTCGACGATGCGCGACGGTCCTTGTTTTTTTTTTTTTTTTTTTTCCAACCACGATTTCGGAGAACGTTTCTCCCTGGAAAAAATGATCGTACCAGGGCAACGAGGGTAACGACCGAACGACTGTATGTATTCTCAGGCAAGTTACACTCGGCGTGTGTCGGACTCGTTGCGTGGACGTCTGCCAACTTCTCTTCACGATTCTCGATTCCATCGCAAAGGGTCAACGATCGAACGCGCCTCGTATTTCGTAGCAAGAAAGAAATCTGTCGTGTACGATTCAACGGAAGGAACGTTCTGTATTCAATATCGAAGAATCCGAGTCGCTCGAATCGATGAAATACCGTTCAACCTAAGAAGAATACGGAACGAGTACGGACTGATCGTAACCGAGCATCGATTCATCGTCGTTGTCACTCATTTCCAATTCGCGAGAATATCTTTCGCTAATATTATTCCGGCAAGATATTTCGTATATTACCGAAAGTGAGCAGTCGCTGCGGGGTTCGCGTACACGAGCGTATTTATAGATCGACCGTTAAAAACCGCGTATCCGAGTCACGATGATGGCCGGTGAACAGGGTCGTAGTACGGGACCGGTCTCTCTTAATCTTCTCTCTCTTTCGAAATAAACGCCATCCCTGCTCGTCCCCATGCTCTCGTTTCTTTCGTTTCTCTCGTGCTCGTCCACGCGCTCGTTCTGTTATAATATGTATGCACATATACATTGGGATAGAGCGCAGCGGGAAAGGAAAAAGGGCACCGCGATGCTGCGAAATGTAGAACGCAATGCACCGACAGAGCGTGCGCGATCAACGAAACCAACAATGAAATATCGCGTAATTATTGGTTCGAAATTAACGGAGAAACACGCACTCGTCGCTGTACGCGCGGGGACCTGGACGATCGATTCACTCTGATTGAATGAAAAATTGGCTCGTAAGCAAACAAGCAAACAATTGGAACGAAACCGATAGATAGAGAAGAGAAAGGAAAAGAAAAGAGGTAAATTTAAAATTGAAATAGAAAACAGGGGGAAACGCGGCATATGTCAGGACTTCCTAACAGTGAGAGTAAATAGAGAACGTCAAGGATCAGGTTCGATCGCCATATGTTTCTCCTCGCGTGCGTTTAGTTCGCTGGGAACGATTAATAAATATGCTAATTCACGTTTGGACGTATCGGTCGTTTTCGAGTCGGTTGAAGTCGATCTCGACGAAAGTCATCCTATTTTTAAATACGTCATATTTATTTATGACACGACGACAACCAACGGATGCTGCACGTTTTAAGCTTGCAAGCTTGTAACTGGTTACGTTGATGCGTGGTACGTTAACGGAAAGATAAGCGAAATTCAAATAAAAGATATCGAGTACCACTTTTAAACGCCTGTTCCGATAACACAGCCATGTCGTATGCTAACCAAATTACCTTCTTCGTTGTACGATAGAGTTTAGATTTACCTCTTATTTAATTTAATTATTCCGAGACCTGTCGAACCGTTTGCACGATGACCGACTTATGTACGTATCTTGGCCGAATCGATACCCTTGCCAACTCGAAACGCTACGCACGAGATACGACGAAAAGCGTATAACGCGCTCTTTGTCCGTTATCTTCTCTTAGTCTGTTTCTTTTCGTTTCACGCAGGTATATAGTTACATGCGACTAAGTTTATCCGTTTGATATCGAATCGAAAGGTAGAACTCTTAATCCGCCGAGGAGCAGTGTATACACATATGTACTTTCATTACCATCGGTTATAAATGCTCGATCGCTTTCGTGATTTCTGTGAAGTTGTAGAGTTGACGCTTGCGACGGTGATGCGACGGTGATGGTTTTCAAACATTGAAATTTCGAGAGAGAAACGTCGTTCGTGCTTGGAGAACACGATTAGCAATGGATCCGTTAGGAACGCGATGGGATACCGAGCGAGCCGGCGAAGCTCGATAAATTTCGTATCGTGCTTAACATTGACTCTGTAATTATTTTTAGCCAATTAATTGCTCCAGCAACGTTTCATTGCCCTATTTTTCCCACCTTTTGTACGAGTACGAAGAAAAAGAAGAAGTCGTTGACCCGATACGTCACCCTTGCGTAACGAACGCTTTACACGCGTGACCCGTACGCTAATCATCGGATCTACCTATCCCGGGACAAAAAGAAAGAAAGTGACAAATGCATCTATGAACGCGTGCTACAAAACCTATAAATATCATACAAACGGGCAGGCAGATGAAGCACCGTAACGAAAATTATGCAAATGAATACGTAAAACGTAGCGACAGTCTTGAAGCGATCTTTTGTCTCGTTTCGTCTCGTCTCGTCTTTCCTACCTTCTGGGAGATCTCAATCCCCTCGCGATGCTGTGCCATGTTGAAACTTTGCCTCCTACGTTGTTCGAGAGAGAGAGAGAGAGAGAGAGAAAAAATCATCTGCCATGCGTCTCTCGCGTGTTCGTATAAATACGAAAAATTTTTACAAGTTGACAATGCACGATTTTCCTTCTACTATTACTTTTCATTTAGTTTTTTCGCAACTAAGAATACGACGGACAAAGTTAGTTTGTAAATTATCGTGATTGTGGTGTACTCGTGCTTACGTATTTATAGTATACGCAGGCATACGGTCATTCGATTCTATCGGTATCACCTGTGTTACAAAGATCAGGATTAAGCAAGGGAAGGGGAGAGGGTATTCTATAACACGTATTACCTATCCCTCCCGTTCCCTTGGTTCAAACACGTTCATGCACGTTCGAACACGACGTAAACATATTCGCGAACCTACTATTGTTAACCGTAGATATTCTCTTGTTCACCAGCCAGTCGAGTGACAGAGTCCTTGTGAAACGGTCGTGGCTTGTGATTGGTGACGTATCGATGCCGATTAAGATCGTAGATAGTTTTCGGGAGATGGTGATACGCCTCACACCGTCTCCGAAAAAGAAAAGCGCGATAAATTGGAGGGGAAATAGCAAGACCGAGGACATTCGGAAGAAGAAAACGCCTGTGAAGATAGAGAATCGTGTATCAAAATGTTGGAGCAACAAACAGGTATAAAGACAAAAGATAGCTTCTCGTTCGATAAATTGATTGATATTAATTACACAAACGAGCGACCAACGAACCGAACAGAACGAATTTCACAAGATATGCATACGTAGATAGAATTTAAGAAACGAACGAAGGTGCACGGATGCGCTAAGATGGCTCGGTGGTAGGACACGCGTTACGTAAGAAAAGGAACAGCAACAACCCCGTTTAGAACGGGGTGTTCCGTGTGTCGGAGTCAGCCGAGACTAGACGCTCGAGCGTCTGAAGCGAGCGAGTGAAAAAGCACAAGGGATCGCTTGAGCTGCGATTCTCGTCGCTCGGTCCCTCGATCCCTCGATCACGAACGTTCTTGGTCGTTGGATGACTCACGGATCGAGGGAAAGAAACGGCTTGCCCGCCTTCAACCGACTCCTGCATTCCTCTCCGATTGTCCCAATTTAAAAGGGCGCATTCCTGAAAGCTTACCAGCGCGCATCGCTTCACGATGCGACAATAATTACTCCAGTTTTATCCGTTATTGTTGCCGTCAGATCGAATGGAATGCTCGAAACGTGTTATCGCCTCGATAATAATATTACCGGTACAACTACGCGATAGAGCAGCTTCCGAGAAAACTTCTCCTACCGCGAGGCCTTGTCTCTCGACTAACCAACAAAAACGTAATCGCGCCGCTGGAGGCGACGCGCATCTGTACAAACCTCCTTCGCGTTACACTTCTGCTTCCCTCGTCGATATCCTGAACGTCTATTCGATCCAAAAAGGATGATATTTTGTCACGCATTCTTCCATTTCTCTCTGTTCCTTTCCGTTCCTCTATCTTTACACCAATGTACGATCGTATTTCAAATCGTTCGCTTTAAAGGAACGATAGACCCGTCGAGGGTAAAGGGGACCCGCAAGTTCGTTGCTTCGATTCCTTTTTCTTCTCGTCTTTTTAGTTCTTCGTTCATCGTATTGCTCCGATTTAGTTAAACGTTGATAAAGTTGGTCTCGCGCGCGTCTCGTCTTCATCGATTCTGTTAAGCTTTCTAGAACCGTAGCGATTAATTGTCTTGTACGTACGATCGAGCATTCGGCTCGAACTTATCGCTACAGGAAGGCTACTTCGAAACGCACTTTACCGATAAAGACACACTCGCTTGTATCGCATTTGTCATTAAATCCGTTTTCTTCGTACGCGCGACTCGTACAACTTTAATCGTATTCCGACGACCCCACCCATGGCGAGGTTCGCTTCAATTTCCTATATCCGCTGACACAAGAGAGAAATTGTGTTTTCTCCGCGATAATTCCATATCGGGGAGACACCATTGATCCAACGCGAAAAAATTATCGATGAATCTGTCCAGGGAATATTGTATCGCTGGACGAACAATACGCATCTCGTTTAACGTTAAAAAGAAATATCGGGGGAAAGCCTGGAGGACTTTATCTCGCTTAGAAGGAGCGGGTAACTTTCTTTCGCTCAATGAATTCGCA
>SMSQ01022454.1:198885-280043 GCA_019453375.1 Ctenoplectra terminalis | reverse complement strand
TTCTTCTTCTTCTTCTTCTTCTTCTTCTCCTTCTTTGATAGAACTTTGATAGTTCGAAAACATAGCGACAACGAATCCTAATGCTTCAAGAATCGTTAAACGAAAATAAAAGAAATTAGGAGATTGAATTGCTGTTTGAAAAATATACGTTCCGATTATGGTAAAAATCAGTTTCGTATTTGTACGAGAGTGTGCGAGGACTACGTATACTCGTAACGCGCATGTTACCCTTCTTTATAATTTGTCTCGTAACTTTCGATAAACGCGAGAACAGACGCAACGACGATACAATTCTCGTACAATGTAGATCGCAGTGCCGTAACGTGTCACTGATCGTCACTGATCGTCGATATTTTCGTAAAAACATTATAGAAGACCAGTTATGATATGCGAACGATACGGACAAAAAGGATCAATCGCTTCATCCATATTCTTAGTTTTTATTTTACTCTGTCTTTCTCTTCTTCTTTTTCTCATATCTACTCGTTTCTGTAGCAGTTTAAATAATTACAATTCGGCACGGCGCGCTAAGGATTTTATCTTCTCACAGAAAAATATCCCACCGACGCCAATCATCCGTTATTTACTACGATTATTAATTCTATAATTATGTATGTATATATACTATATATACTATATATACATATATATTTATGTATAGTATATATTCAGCATCACAGTAAGATAGCGCCCTTCATTATTTAAGTGATCGTCGATCAGCTCAGACCATTTATAATTCATTCCTGTCAACAATATATTCTAAAACAACCCATCTAAACATTGTCGAATAATTTTTTTTAGCATCGACATCGATGCATAGATGTTACCTACTAAATTAGTACTGTGTTCAAAAGCACACCTGTACACAGGGATAAATATTGGAGAAATAAAATTATCGAAAGTTACTGTACTCGATAGAAGCGATCCATCAATGACTCAACTTAGTATCGCGCGTACGTAGTAACGTGTCAATATCGAACAATTTTCCAAAACACTGTCACCGAATATGAAGAGAAACAAAGCGACGCGACGTAATCGATCGTTAAAAATGAACGCGTAAAATGCAAAGGTTGCTAAGAAAAAAACAATTGGCGACAGTCTCTTCGTTCAACCCTTGACGAGCACATAAACGAATGACGCGTGCTTATCTCGAAAGAAAAAAATTAATTTGTACGTTACACGACGCCGCGTGAGACACCGAGGAACTTCGTACGTAACGGGTACGTATCGTTTCCCATCTAGCGATAGAATTTAACGAGTAATCGTATCTCGTTTCATAAATTGTGACACACACACACGCGCTCGCACAACACACACGCGCTCGCACAACACACACACACACACACACACACACACGATACAGACGAAATATCGTCCAATACTGTGTACTACGTTTCGGTTGACTGTCTACTACGTTCGACCTGTTCTACCTCCTATCAAGTGGCGAAAGAATAGTTCTAGAAATAGATACCTATAATTACTCTGAAAATAAATAGTTATAAAAATAAGCGAGCATTTGATGCTTAAAATACCTTAGGTAAAAACTTAATTAATTTGCACCACGTATGGAGTGGAATGTGTGGTCTCTCTTACTAGATCATAAAAGCGTACGTCTAACAAAAGATTCAACTATCGTGTAAAAAACATTAACGATAACTTGTTAATTGTAATTCGAAGTGCGACAGTTCGATAAAAAACGCGTGAGTCAATAAATAAGAGTGCAACAAGAGTTAGAAATAGGATAAAAGACGAGATCGAAACTGATCGATTCATCGATAATTATCATTACTCGCGGTAGAATAAATAACTGGTGAAAATCTGGTCTTCTTGCGAAGATACATTAGGTACATAGTTCGATTCGTCTTTCCATTTCCACCCAACCCCTCCCTCCTTCTATTAACCCTTCTATTAAACTGTATAATTTCACAGCTCTACATACCGCGGAAGAGAAAAGACATTTTTGCACGCAAATATATTTTCATAGCGAAAATACTAAACACAAGCACTCACGATTTTCATAATTAACTTAAAACCGAGAAAACCTTTTTGTACTCTTCTACAAACATTTTTGTGTCTACTCTTCATTTACATTTAACAACGACAATACGTCCCGAAAAGTTACGCGAACATATTTCGCAAGGATTTGCGCGATAGTCGAGCGCTATGATCTATCCGCAAAATATGAGTACGCACGGGAAACGGGAAACGGGAAACAGGAATCAAATGAAACGGTACAAATTCATCGATACCGCCGTTGTCCGCTTCCCGACGAATCGACCAAAACGCAAGAAGCTCGGATCAAAAAGTCACTCGAAACCGAAAGAAATCGTGAGCGAGGATTAAGATTCCATCGACACATGAAATACGCGTACACATGTTCCATGTACGTTCCACGCAGTCGCGCTCTGCGGCCCTCTTTTTTTTTTTTTCTTTTTTTTTTTTTTTTTAACAAAGACGAATCCAGTGGCACTACTACACCTCTTACTTCAATACTTTACGATACCGAAACGTCGGTCAAAAATCTTATACTATTCGCGACGCGTCCTCTTAGGACGCTGACTGACTCCAACGTCATCGGTACCTCGTGACTTTTTACCAATTTGTACCTGGCTCTGTGCGGTTAATTGCAACGAGATTGCATGCGTGTTTAATTTTTCAGCCAACAGTAAGTCTTTCAGACCCTTCATCTTCTGACTGTACAACGTTATCCTTGGCCTCTCGTGCTCGGAATCAGTCTCTACTTGAGGATCAAGGTTCTCCTGAGAAGTGGAGGGTGCGGGAGGCAAAGCGTCGTCTGGCGGAGCAACGAATGGTTCACCGCCACCTTGCAACAGGTAATCTCTGTTAAGTATCTTTTCGCTGCACGCTGCTGTCAGTGCTTGAATACTAGGATGCATCGGTGCTGGGTTAGACGGTACTTTAGACTCTAAACTTTTGATCAAATCGCGAGCCGCGTTGCCCCTCTCTTTAGTTTTGCAGTAATTGTTGTTGTTATTGTTGTTCAACGTTTCTTCCGGACTTGTCTCTCTCTTCTGCGATTTCTCCTCTTCCTGTTTTGCCTCCACGTCGTAACAATCGATAATTACCTGAGCGCGAATACTGGCGTCGAACTTTGAAATTGTGTTTACCAATGGACGTGCCCATCCTATGTGTAAAACAGGCGTGTTCGCTCCTTCCTCCCACTGACAAATGCCGTCATAAAACCTCAATAAATAAGCGAAACAACGCGGCTGTCGTAACAACCGTTCGTCAGCTCGTACCGTGTGCGGTATCAATTCGTTCGCTATTTCCAACAATTCTTTATAAATCTCTCCATCGTCCCTCGAATAATCATACCTGTTGCATGTTAAAATCGATATAATTTTTGGTTACAAATTTCATAATCTTTCGCAATTTATCGTACTTACTTTCTTAGAACATCTGCGGCATCCGCCCACGATGCCAACGCGTTGGCGTGCAGTCCGTGCCTGTACAAGTAACCACCTTGATAAGTATATGGATACACGTGAGCATTCCCGTAATATTTCCTCGCCGATCGTATGGCTTCCTGAAGAAGTTCGACAGTCACGTAACGTAAAACGAATAAACACGATTTACAATCACCGCGTTAAGGTAAAGATACCTGAAAAAGATCTATAGCGGGAGGTCTGCCAGGAGTAGGCGCTGCTTCCTCGAGATCTCCCAGATTACCAAGAGCCATCGGGTATTTGGCGAGATGGCCCAAATCGTACAACAACCACAACAGTTCCTGTTGAAGCAATGCAACTTCCGCGGCATCCGCGGTAGCGCTTAAACTAGGATTTATAGCGGATACTATGGTAGCTACTTCCATAGCTCGAGAGCATACAACGGCTTGTCCGTTCACGTACAACCACGAGCGGGAAGCCACGCCAGGCTCTACCGGTTGACCACGTTTATCTTCGTTTCCCTTTCCTACCGACGCGTATAAAATATAGATGTTTGCGATTAGATATAATGTATAATCGGTGCTTACCGTGCCAAGTAACTTCAGCAGTTTCGGTTCCATCCTCTCCGTAAACTACCCAGGCATGGTCTTCCGACATAGCAAGATGTACATCTTTGAAACCCAGCACCTGACAACCCGCAACTACGGCAAAAGCTACGCCAAAACAGTCCAACTTGTTTGCCGTTAGGTAGCTATAGAGACTTTGCAAGTGCGCGCGATCCTTGTAATAGCTTCTGGTAAGAGAGTTCCAGATCACGTCGGAGACTTTCTTGACAAGCTCTCGGGTCGCGTATTTGGTGTCGTAAACAGTGAGGTCGACCGCACCCTTAATCACTGCGTGAAACTTTGTGTAAAGGGCTTCAGCGATATGAAACTCGACGGCTGGTAGTTTCGGTTCATCGTAAACAGTGGTCTCCTGCGACGCAAATGTTCGATTACAGGTTAGGGAGTTCTCCACTGCGCCGACAAGGATCGAGAGCAAAGCCAAGTCCGGTTCCGAGCTATTTTCCAACTGATTTTGGAAGATCCGTACGATCGAGGAAATGCTCTGGATAGGAAATAAAGCCTTATCCTCGTCTCTAAAACCCGCCATGTCGCGTCTGGCAGGCTGCACGCACGAGATCGAGATCTTGGCTCAAACCACGAGTGTCATCCTGTTTCACATTTATCTTGACAGAAACCTTCGACCAAATTGCGCGATCCGTTCCGCTTTTCCTTCCTTGACTAACGACGCACGTTAGTCAATGTTAATCTTCTCGTTCTCGATGCAGAACTTTTGCATTTCCGCATCACAAAATGCACCACAACCATGTATCATCCAGCGGCGCGCCGCCACTAGGACCATTTCCAACGAATTTTCGTTTTACCGTTTGACAAAGCAACAAGGCGTGTTTCCGTGCGAGCGACGCAAACACTGATGCAAAACTATACGGTTCCTAGCGCACGCGTTTTACATTCTACAATTTTCCAAACAATCGGTACGATAACGTTGATAAACGCTTTTAACGTTTAACGTTTAACGTTTAACGTTTGAAACATACTGAAATATACATCAACTTTCAATTTCGATCGTGCTCTGATATTTAATCGCGAATTAAAATTCGTGTACTCTGTATAGAATTATATTAGGTAAAAGTTTAAAAGTCGAATGACTCTGTCCGGATATCATTCGACACGATATAGAAGAATATTAGTTTTCGTGTTATATATTGTACCCGTATGCACGATTATGCGTGATTATGCGTGATTATGCACTATATGTGAATCATGTGAATTTAACGTAATTTTATGATAAAAATAATAATTACTCGAAAGCTGTAAGATGGCGTAACAGGCGCGATTGAGTATGACTGTGTGCGTCGAGACGTTTCCAATCTCACGTTATCTTTCAAACATTCAGAACGTTCTGTTTGTTTCCATAGTTTATGAAATCTCGGTATAAATTTTTTTACACCGCGTTCATCGTACAACGTGGATACTTTGATCGAGCAACGCTTTAAATAATAAATCGTTTCATTGCTACGTTTCATTGCACAGAAAATGAAAGTAACGATCAAAAGTGAGTAGCTACTTAAATATCGTCAAATATGTTTCTCGTATACGTATGTGTTTCGTTTATACTTCTAACTACCAATTATTTGGATGGTGAATCGGATATATGTATGTGGTTACATCTTTTGTCTTCTGCGTATCTTTTTTTCCGTTTATCGTATCCTTTAACCATGTACATTTGAATCACGAATCTTAACGTACAGAGGTAAAGAGTGGTAAATATTTTTTTATAGATTGGACCGGTGTTGCCACCTGGCGTTGGATAGCGAACGACGACAATTGTGGTATATGTAGGATGCCTTTCGATGCCAGTTGTCCAGACTGTAAAATTCCTGGAGACGATTGTCCTTTAGGCAAGTCAAACGTCATCTTTCGATTTATAAAAATTATCCGACATCCCGAACACAATGCGTAAAACGCATCTTATTTTTATCGAGCAAGGCAGCAACTGCTTCGAACGTTCCTTCAATTTATCGTATTATCGTATTATCGTATTATCGTATTATCGTTTGCAATTTGAAATCAAGAGTTTAAGGAGACACGAATTGGTGATGCACGTTCGACAGTTTGTAAAATACCGCGACAGCGTCTGCGCAGCTGCAGACGTGAATATCGATCAGTGTGCCGAATAAACGAATCCCTTGCACACTGTATCCACGTTCTGATGCGCGCGTACTCGCGCGTGTTGCAACGCGGTTCGATCACCGGGTGTTAGCGATAGCACAAGATGCACGTATCTAGTTGATTAACCGAAGAAGGAACATTTCTATCGTAAAACACGTTTCGATGTTGTTCCAGTCTGGGGCCAGTGTTCCCATTGTTTCCACATACACTGCATCATGAAGTGGCTGCATTCTCAACAAACCAGTCACCTCTGTCCGATGTGTCGTCAGGAATGGAAGTTCAAGGAGTAGCTGGTTTGCCAATAGTCCCGCAGGTGTCAGCACGCAACGAGTAATCAGGTAATGTGGATCCTGTACAACGTGTATGGATAGAATTCGTTTCAAGCGAACAATTCCATCGATTTCTGTACGGTGAAAACATTGCTTGTTGGCGGCATTGTTTCTTTCCGTTGTACATCGAGTGTATTGTCACGCGATCTTTCCTTTTCATCGGGGAGGGGCGGGAGGGATAATCTGTTAGACAAGCTGTTAGAAAAAATTACAGAATTAAGAGATGTTGTTCGGTAATACGACGTAGTTGGATTGTACCAAATTTCAAAAGTACGCAACGATGCGTCTGAACGCGAGCAACGTAAATTCTCGTATCGCACGCTTATGTAACATTGTTTCACGAGAGCGATACCGTCGGAGAAACTTGTGTCGATAGTGCGTTATTTAACGCCATTCGGTTTACGCTTTACGATTCGCGCGCTATTTTTTTTTACAAATTTGCTCGTCGTACCACGGACAATGTTACCCAACGCTACCTAATGCCATGAAATTGGTACAATACATGTAGCGTCGCTCGTTTATCTTCCAACACGGAACAATTCTGTGATTATTCTTTCCTCTTCGTTCTCAACGTTTTCCGGTATCCATGATCGATTCCTCTTTAACAGAGTTTCACGAGTGAAATTTTTTATCCGTCCCGTCATACCATTGTCGCTCATCACCGAAACAAACCGCTAACGACTTCTCGATGTAATGCCACGATCCAAACGCGTCAATTCGGCTTCCACGCGGAAGAATTATGGTGAAAGTAGAACAAGCTCTTGTCTACGTCGAGAAACAGAGTGTGAACGAAATTTCAACGTATACGCGGATATTCGTGCAACGTGGCCGTACGACAATTATTCGGATGTACCGTTCGCACTATCGATGCATACCTATCATCGTAGATGCCGCATCATTCGATCTCTTCGACTTCGAGCTACAAAATTTAACAGGCATATCCTGTCCTTTGAATTCGAATTTCGAACAGAGGACGGTGAAGAACGAGCCAAGGAAACCCCCTACCTTGTCCCCTTTCTCGTTTCTATCAGTCATCCATTTTCCTTTTCCTTTCTTCCGTGTCTTTAAACTTTTCTTGGCTATCTGCTCTCTTCTGCGATAAGAGAAGAGACGAGAAAAGAAGAGAAAAGAAGAGAAAAGAAAAAAAATAACTCGCTTCTATGATGTTGGGATTTCCGAAGATGTATCTTTTTGTCGATTTCGTCTATTCTGCTCGAGACGAAGCATCGGTAATGAAACGACGCGTACCTACGCGCTCGTTCTGTTTCTTTCCAATGCAACGGTTCTCATTCATCGACTCTCTTCGTTGCACTACTTTCTTCCTTTATTTTTCTTTACTTTTCCTTCTCTGTTATTCTCGTAAAGGTGCGACTCGTCTCTCTTCCTTTTCTCACAATTATTTCTTTGCTTTTCTCTGCGTTCCCTTCACCCCGTTCCATTCTCCACACTATATCGTTTAGTTTACGTATGTTCTCGCTCGTACCGCTTGGACTCGCGTCTCTTTCGTCTCTCTTGCAGGGTACGCGTAATCGTGCACACGTACACGCAGACACGCAGACACGCGCATTCGATCATTCTCGTCCTGCTTTTTACGCTCCCTTCCTATCTGCCTGCCTCTCCATCTCCCTCCGGTCAATTCTCCTACTTACGATTTTCCTCTCTTTCCAACGTGTACGCGCGCATACACTCGCCAACATCGGTCCGTTCACTCGCTCGTAGCGATGGATTCAAAGCGGTACAGGTATACTCGAGTCACATTTGTATCGTTCATTTTTGAAGGTTTCTCGAGAAGTAAGACAAAAAAAGTGAAAGATATCCGGGTTCAGACCCTGTCAGCGTCGTTACATTCGTTAGACTCGTTTCTTCGTGCGGTAGCTGCGAGTAGTATCGCGATGGTCGGTTTATGGTCTACTCGTCTACTCACGCACAGGGACGAGGCTACAAAACTACTCTTTCGTTTTCCGTGTTATGTACAAACGAACCTATAGCTGTTCGAATCTATCAGTCTCTTCGGCGTGTCCTTTCGGTGGCGGCCAACACTGATGCACAACCGTGGACGCGCGCGTACATATATACGTGATTGGGAGAGGTAGGCGCAAAGGCTCGACGTAGCACGTCCACTGCTTACCTGATGCCCCGAGAACTCGGGCTAGAACTCGAGCTGGAGCTCGAGCCCAGTCACGTGGTCTTCCGAACGCGAAGGATGTTTGTGGGATCGCGAAGTCAGTTAGCGGCGGTACGTTCAGCGAGTAACAGAGAGAAACGGAACATAGGACGTGCTACCACGGTGGACCACTTGCTGAACCAAAGGGGGAAAAAGGGGGAAAAGGGGTCACGGGACAGAGGATAGAGACGATAGCGGATCGAGGATAGGATGGACCGAGTTTCTTCGACAGAGTCCTCGCCGGTCTAACGCGTCGCCTCGAATCGACTCGCTTTGCAATGCGGCGATGTTTCGCGCCTGTTTCGCGTCTCAATGATCGCGTGTCCCTGAAAATGTCGTACGTTCCACGAATCGAACCAGTGATTTTTCGTGAAATCGTGAGTCGTAAGAACGATCGTTACGCGGAAACGACTCGGTGCTAATTGCTTTTATTATTCCGTGCTTTTCAAAGAAACACGCGTCGTCATCGCGTGTACGCCTGAACGACTCGGCATTAAAAGAAAGAGAAAGAAAACGAAGAGATATCTTGGACGCGTTTTACGATAACAATATTCTCGCGAAGAGCGTCAACACGTTCAAGTGTGTGCGTATGTGTGCGTGCGTGCGATTCCGTACGATTCCGTACGATTCCGTGGCAAACATCGAGATCTATGGAATACAAAGACGCGAATGGAAAACGTTGGCGCGATGCTATCAGCATCGATGGACGCATGTAAAACCGCTTAATTTGAAGCTGTGACTCAACAACGCAACGGCGATGACTACAGCTACTCGGTTAATCGTTGCTGGCTGAAATTGAAAGAGTGTTTTCAAGGTGAAATCAGGAATAATCTCGTTTATCGGTAAAGATGGAACAAACGCGGAAGCAAAGATAATCGAGATCGTTGTTATCGCGAACGACCTCGATTGGAACGGTGTTGGGATAAAATCGAAGCATGTCGTTGGAATGGAAGGTGGCTACGTAGAGAGCGACCTTTGATAGAGACCGCGGATAAAATGCAGTTGGCAGCGACGCAGAGATCTCACCCGCCACCGGTACCACCAAGACCGAGCCGGCAGGTGGTCGCCGAAGCCCTTAAAAGATCTCCAAGGCCGCCCTGTCCGACTAGGCAAGCCCCGCCACCGCCCAACACGAAACCATGGAGATCCGATCGAGAACAATCGAACAATCGGCAACAACCGTGCCCGGATGCTGGTCGGACGGTCGTTTACGAGTCGATCAAAGAATCGGTTCCTAAAGAAACCGGCAACGAAAGCGGTGATCACGGAGTTGGGCTCGTCGACAAGAGTCGCGGCGGACCTGTTCCCCGAGTCGCGAGTGAAAGGCGCGCGGACGAGGACGATCGTCTACATGGAAATTCGCGGGAAAGGCGGCACTGTATGGCCGGTCAGGATTATCGGGGAAATTCCAGCGAACCAAACGCAACCACCGGCAATGTTGCTTCTCCATCACGCCACCAAGAGGCGGATCTTTCGATTCCGTGTCGAGAAGATTTCGCTCCGTTCGAACGTACCAAAGAACGTTCCTCCGATGAAACAACTATCGGTGAGAGATCACCGGTAAACGATCGCGCGAGAACGATGAAACACTGTAACGATGAAACTGCTCCGGAGAATCCTAACACAGAGACGCTTAATTCTTACCCGAACGAACAAACCGATCGTAGCGATGCCGCCAAATTCTCGCAAGTCTCCGAGTCCAACGTGCCTCAAAACGATCTACTGTGCTGTTGCACCCCATCCGGTTCTTCGGGCTCGAAAATTGAGAAACCTAGATCGAACTGTTCGGAGAAAAATCAGTCTTCCGGAAGGATCACCAACAAGAACGATAACCCTACGCGGCCTATGCCTGCTCAAAGATCGTGCCTTGCGAAGTATCGAGACGCGGTTAAGAAAAGCGGAAAAACTCAGTCGACGGAAGGTTCGAGCGCGAACGAAGACACTGATTCGGTTTCGAGCGTTGACCGAACCACCGTGGTTGTTATCGACGAATCAGACCGTAAAGCTGTATCCAACGACCTCCCTGACAGCCACGACAGCCACGACAGCCACGACAGCCACGACAGCCACGACAGCCATGACAGCCATGACCGCGGCGACCACGACGACCACGACGACCGCGGGGACCACGGCGACCACGGCGACCACGACATGGTCAAAGACAACGAAAACGACAATATTCATCGTCAAGATTGGCTGGAAGCTGGTGTTCGCTATTCGTCCACACAGATCAGACTGTCCGGTGAGGACGGTGACGTTGAGGGGGATCGAGTCAACGGGTTTGATCGTTGCGAAAACGAGAAAGTTGGCGATCTTAATGTTCCGAGGTAGATTACCGATCCAAAAGTGTTGATACGATAAAATTTCGGAGCTCGATGAGGAACACGTGTCGACGCAAATGCGTTAACTATTCGAAGAATCGCGATGCCACCGCAACAGGCAAAGTTGACGGTTATATGCGTACATAAGTACATAAGTACATAAGTACATAAGTACATAAGTACATATAGGGACTAGTGGTAAACCTATTACAGGACCGATTCGTCCGAATGTAACGATCCAGTGGTTCGATGCACGACTTTCTCGGGTTACATGATACCTTTTGCCGTAACGATTTAATCGCGTGACAAAACACATTGCAAGGAAGAACGAGAAAAATAGGATACCGGATACGCTTCATAGTTTTCTTTTTTCGCCCGCAATATCAGAGTATCGTCTCGTTTCTAATTTGCTTTACCCGCTAACCTACTTCGTAGTCGTTTGTGGGAAACAGTGTCGTCGAAACGAATAAACGAATATCACTGTCTATGAAATCAAACGAATATATTACCATCGATAAAAATGGTTCGTGGAATTATAACGCTGAGTCCTGTCGGGTTAAATTGTTTAACCTTTACTTTTAGGAAGTCGCTTCAACACGAATCGATGTTTACGATTCGATAAACCGTACGAGTAAATAACGGTGTACAGATATTCTATTCCATTCCGTACCGTTTTCGTTGCTTCAACGAAACTTTCGCCTTTTCCAGCATACAAGAGAGGATCGCGATGTCTTCCCTTCAAGGTCTACCGCCTTTACCGAGAAGCCTCAGTGGATTCAATTTGAGCGGTGGACGGACCGAGGGTTGCGAACCTCCGCCTCCGCCCGCTAGATCTTCCAGTAAAACACAAAGAGGCGGTAAAACTTCGATCCAATCGTCATCGAGGCCATCGCCACCTGCCAGACAGCTTACCACGTTGGACACTCAGCTGGCTATATTGAGGAGAGAAATGGTGATTGCTGAATATTTGTTAGCGTCCTGTCCCTATCCCTGCACTTGTCTCTGCTACTGCCCCTTGCCTCTCGTTAGCGCGTATATTGCGAATCGCTTTTATCGTCAGAGATATAAACAGTGTGTTGCGAAAAATATCGATCGAACGTAAATGTAATTGTCGGCAGAGGTCCGTTAGTTCCTGTGGACGGTGTTGCTCATTCGCGCATTCACCAACTATTCGTATTTATGAATTGACCGGAAAATTCCACAGATATGCGAGTCACGATGCAAAGTTCCTATAAACGGAAGGTCAAAACAGTCGGAGCACCACCGATCGCGTGTCAACGGGAAGTCTAGCTTCGTAATCAAGATGGAAACCATTGCAGCGTAAACATTTTTCGAGTTCGGTTGTTTCGTTCGATACTCGGCATTCGTTCTTTCTTTCGATCCGATCTTGTTGCGTCAAACTCCGTCGATCCGATCCGATCCGATCCGATCCGTTACCTTGGACCCGGATCGTGCGCGTATACCATTGCGAACCACGATGAATATGTATTACAAGCGTGGGCCTCTTCTCTCGAGAAACGTATGTTTGTGTTATCCGTTGCGTTGCGTTACGTTGCGTCGCGTTGCAACCTTTATTCTCTCTGTATGGACAAGATTGGCAACAAACAATTGCCAACAAGCACAATGGACTCTGTCCATTGATGAGATCGTGTATCTTCTAATATTCAATCTATGATGTAGGATAAATATCGGTCGATGCTCAAAACATAGGTTACTCGAAAGTTAGGCTAATAATTTAATAGTCAATCCAGACACGAAGCGAACTGGCACAGCCGCTCCCACGCTGCATTCCCTCAGGCGTGACTCCCCTCCTCGTCTCTTTTTTCTGGCCGCTCTCTTTCACCTTCGTTCCTTCCTACCTCTACCCGTTCTTCCCTCTTCTTCTCTCTTCTTCTGTACCTTCCTTCTCGGTACCTCCGACACCTCTCGTTTCCATTCTCATTTTGCGCCTCCTATCTGACTCCCTCTTCCGTTATTCCCACGGCCAGCGAGTCGCTACTCGCTTGGAAATACACTGTTTCAGTTTGTAAATCCCAAACTCTGATGCTTTACGTTGGCAACTGTGAACTAAAAGTGAATGCGTTTTATTGATTCGTACATGTACTTTACGTTTATTTTTTTGTTTTTTGTTTTTTGTTTTCCTTTTTCTTTTTTCTTTTTTATACAGAGTACGTAGTTAACAAATGCTACCCGAATTCGTTCGAATGGAAAAGAAAAAGCTAAAATACGATAAACGTTGCTTTACAGTTTGGGCTTCGACAACTGGATCTCTCTTTGCTTGCTCAACTTTGGTCCCTAAACGAATCTATTCAAGAATTTCGTCAACTTTTGCAAGAACAAGAGGACAGAGCACCGTCCCCTTCGCCCAGTAGTGAAGAGGGAGACGATATTTCTTACGGAACCCATCCTCCACCACCTCCGAGAAGACCAGCTCCTGGTGTGCATTTACATAGACCTCCCAGACCACCGAGACCGCCGAGGCCACCCCCTAGCGACGAATCACCATCCAGCGAAGAATACGGGGCCGTTTGACGCGTTCAACGCCAAACTGTTTGCATTTCAGGCCGTCTCCGTCGACTACTTGATCGTAAACTTTTACGCGTTATAGTAGGTAAAAAATCTTGTTCGAGGAATTAGTAGAAACTTTATTAGCGATTCGATCGCTTCTACCTGTGCAAGTCCGAATGAAATTTTTAGAATGCAATGTAACAATGCATCTTTATGAACAAACTTGTCGATGCTCGAAGGTACCTGTAACATTCCATTTTACTATATTCAAAACGTTTCTGTAATTAAAATCGATCAGGTCGCTACAAAATCATGCGATGCGGGAACTCTATGGATTAACTCTTTACAAATTCCTATTATTCATTGATCCACAAAACTATCAATGTCAATCCAAGAAAACAACGATCCTTTTTTTCTGTCTATACATATACATATACATATACGTATACTATACTATACTATATTATATTACACGCGCGCACGCACACACACACACACACACACATTTCTTATGAAGAAAAAAAAAAGAAAAAAAAATTGATCGTCCTCGATGAGAACTATTTCAATTCAACGCGCTCTTTTTTTCTCTGTTCGTGATAGAAATCCAAGGGGCCTTCGATTAACTATGATAGATATTCATTTGCGCCAATTAAGATATTTCCGCGATCATTGATCGGAAGATCCGAGCCTACGGCACGAAAAGCGGCTAGTAAGTTCCAAAGAACCGTATTCGGAAGTTCTTGTCCCTTCCATGTTTCTACGCTATTACGTCCATTGCAGAGTTTTCCTTTCTTATTGATGAACCAAAGGGGCAAATGCATTGATGAACCAAACGATAAAAATCTTCGAATTACGATGCGACTTATAAAGATTTATGTAGATTAATTGGAGTGTGTAAAATAAAGGAAAAAACAAACGACGCAAAAAGAATACAATGTCGTTTCAACGCAACGTATCAACACTGCTTTACTTTCCAATATTTATAATTTTAAATGCGACACGACACTCAGATTCATAGGCTTCGGGACATTGTTCGAGAAATTTTTAGTTCTAACCGAAGATGGCGCTACGTGTTCTTAATTTTCACGTGCATCGGGAATAAAGAGGTTACGTGTACAGTGGTTTTTGTGAAATTGAAAAGTTACTTTGTATAATGGCCAACGATTACGGAAACAATGAACGGGGAAAGAAAAGAAAAAGGAAACGGTCCCATATTCAAATGGCAAAAAAATTTGCACGTCAAAGAAATCATGGATCCGACATAGACGCTGAAACTTACCAGTACATGGTGCGTATTTTGGAGTTGATGAAAAATGACTTCCCCAATGCCGAGGAGAAATTGATATTCGTGAATAACGTGTACGCAGAGACTGGTGGTCGCGAGCTTGAGTATGCCCAGAATCAGGTTGGGTCTAGGATCTTGGATTCGTTATTAAAATACGCTAATCTAGAAGCAATTAAAAAATTAGTCGATGCTTTCCAATCATCTTTACGTCCGCTGAGTAGCGACAGATTTGCTAGTCACGTTTTGCAAAAGATCGTGGTGGTTTGCGCCGATAGAGGAAATAAAAGCACGCTTCCGGAATCGTGTTCCGAACAAAGCACAGATGCGAAAGTAGTGGTTAAGGAATCGGACATAAGTTGTTACAATAACATTGTATTGAAACTGAGCAAATACTTTATCAATAATATAGAGGAATTTGTGTTCGATACATATGCGAATCATCTTTTGAGAACTGTTCTCGAATGTTTGGGCGGTCTAATCGACAAGCCCGACAACATGGATAAAAGAAAACTGGTATTCGGTGAAAGACGACCGGTCGTACAAGATTATAAAGACTTACTGTCCCAAACATGCAACAGATTGTACAGGTGGCCTCGGTTCCTAGAGTTTGGTCAAGACGAACTTACATCTGGATTGTTGCAAAGCGCTTTATACTCTTTGAAAGACGTTTTCCCGGAAACAGCTCAAGCGTACGTTAGAAAAATTGTAAACGAATGTTTTAAGCCTGGAAAGGATCAACTCTCCAACATTTTCGACGCAGAATGTTCGACCAGATTGTTAGAGGGTTGTTTAGCGGTAGCAGATTCAAAATCTTTGTATAAAATATACGAAGAATATTTTTTTGGTAATTTGAAACGATTGTCGTTGATACAAAGCACAAACTTCAGCGTTCAAAGACTACTGGATCATTGTACTGCGAAAGAAGATTTCGAAAAAATATTCGAAGAAATTTTTAGTTGTTTCTCCGAAATCCTAGAGAAAGGTTATACCGGAGTTTTAGTTAGCGTAGCAAACGCTTGTTTAAGATTACAAACTAAACAGGGTGCGTTTGTAACCGAACTTTTGAAAGCTCTTTGTTGCGCGGTAAACGAGAAGCAGCATAGAATCGTAGCGTGTACAGCCAGCCTAAAAATGCCCCAACAGTTGGAGACATTACGAAAGGAAAATGATTCGAAATGTTCGATCAGCTTACACGGAAGTCTAATAGTACAGACCATTCTTAATTTTAACAAACCGATAAAAATGGTCAGTTCCATATTGGAAACGGACGGAGAGGAACTGGCATGCATGTTCGAAGATCCGAAAGGAAGTCGAATCGTAGATGCTTTTATGGAAAGCAAATACGTTGGTGAGAAAAGCAGGGAAAAGCTAGCGAAAAAACTAAAAGGATACTGGTCGCGATTAGCTTGCAGCACGCACGGATCAAGAAGTTTGGATAGAATCTGGCAATGGGCCCGAATAAATCAGAGAACGTTGATGATGGAAGAACTAGCAGCAATCGGAGAGTCTTTGCGTTCTACGAAATCCGGGAAAATTATATCGAACAAATTAAACGTACCGTTGTTTGCAAGAAATAAAAAAGATTGGATGGAAGCGCTAGGAAAGGAGGAGAAAACGAGAACTCTTTTCGCAAACATAACAGGGGAACCGACGAACAAAGAGAAATGATACGTTTCTATGAAATTCTGTTCACATTACAAACTTCGCGCATTGAGTAAACTACAAAAAATACGTAGAAGATAATAGATAAAGATTTCAGCGCTCATTTTTTAAGCATTATGACATAGAATAATCATGTATTTCGTTAGTTTATAAATACAATTTATAGAATCCATCATACATCCCTGCAACGTAATGTAGCTAGAAAATGATACAACGATTCGTAATCTAGATTTGAGCAAAATCTCTTCTAACGTGCACGATCGATAAACCCGTTTCATCTCTCGACAATGACTAGATTTGTAAACGTACACTTACACTGTGTCGTTACACTGTGACGCGAATAAAGTAAAATGTCGTAACGGCTTATCGTCGCGTTGCTCGTTGCGATCCTGTTAATCGATTAACAGACTAGAAAAACATCGGTACAGCGTGTTCCTTTCCACGATGCATCGATTTAAAACGAAAAATAAGCTTAAATTTATTACATCCAAGGAGAATAAATCAACACTGTGAAACAAGAATAGAAAATTGTTCCAAACTCATTTGAATAAAACGTGAAACTTTGGTTCCTCTCTCATTTAAGAGTAGCATTCTTTGTTAATCGTTGCTAAGTAATCGAACGTTCTCTTGATCAACACGGATGAAAAGAAAATTTTTGCTCGTGCTACACGTTTGTAGAGACGTAGAGGACGCGTAACATATATTAATCTCTTTTCCTTATCGTTCTTTTCGATAACTTCTTATTATAAAGATAGCGTTTGTCGGATCGTTTGCTGTTTGGGCGGCATTACTTACTCCGTTATTTCGTTTCTATTTGTACCTTCGCCATGTGAAGTATCGAAAGATTTCAAGAATCAGCGTTGTTTTTCTATTCGATATTTAAAATGTTAAGCGGGGATCGCCCATTCGAATCCTCTACGATGTGAAATATATACAATTTACCTCTACTTTGTTGTTTCGATAAAACAGCGGTACAACAAACCGTTACACGTACTATTTTAAGAAGAAATTCGACGAATGGTAACAACTATGATCGTAGAGGAGGAAAAATAATTTGTTCGCGTACACGACATAGAATGTGTACCGTTCCCGTAACACTGCATTTATAGATACTTAAGAAATTAGTTAACTCACTAGCTTGACAGCTAGGTTATCGACAACGCGCTGACGAATGAATTTTTAAAATCGTATCGGGCAAACGTACATGTTTGACGCAAGCATGGGTGGTGCGGTTCTCCCAGAATAACCCGAACCAGATGGCACATCGTATTTCGTGTGTGATTGAAAAGCATAGGACCGAAAAATGTAGCGAAGATGCAGAAGATGTATGATTTGTTGAAGAAGAGAGTGTATGTTGCGCGCGAACCCGGTTAACGCGGTGAACGCGGTGAACGCGGTGAACGCGATTAACGCGAATCGTATTGAATCGGTCTAGAAAATCGTCGAATTTGATGATGATAGTTGACGTCGTAACGTCACTTCCCTTTGGACGCTGCGCTGGCTGGTATCGGTGCAACGACGTTTGTATCGTTAACGCTGGACAAAGTACCGGCAGCGATTCTTGGAGGGCTGCGAGACGTTGATCTTCGAGGTTCGCGAGGCGCAGGATTGCTGTTGCAAGTCGCGTGATGACCACCGGCCTCCCAATCTCGGTGCTGGCAAAAGGAACCGCAGTATCGTGCAATTCCGCACCCACCACACGTCTCCAAGGCGGGTCTGCCGCAGTTCCAACAACTCTGAAAACAGAATTGGCTGTGCAAAGGATAGAAGACAGTGAAAAGGAATTTCAAGATCATTCTCGCGTAAAATATTCTCACGGATCCCGAAACGGTCTGCAAATGTGCATCTTTTTCGTCCTCGCTGGTCGAGGGGATCGAGTTGGAGACAGTGGTCGGTGTCGCAACGGTCCGAACGTTCGCGTCGACCGGTCCAGCGTTACCGTGAACTCGTAGGTACGTTCCCTGACGAAGAGCGCCGTGGTTTCTCTGGGACAGCGGAACGTCCAGCAGTCGATGAACTCGTAGACGTTCGTTCGCCCTGGATTCGGCTACCGCCACTCTAACGGCACGCTGCACTTCGGCCATTACGGCCCTTTTCACGGCTTCTTCTGCAAAAAACGTAGGAATAATATACTCGACCCGATCGAATCGAAAAAGTTGAACCAGTAAAAACCAACCATCTTTCCTCTTCACTTCCGCCACTTTGTCCTCGATCGCCCTGATAGTCTGAGCAACGATCTCTCCGGACAATCGTTTCAAGCTACCCTCGCGGTCCCCGGTCGACGATTCTACTTGAGAGCCATTGGTCGAGGACGGATTGTTACCTGTAGCAGTGCTACCGCTTCCACCGTTCTGAGCTGGAACGGTGCTCGTGGTTGTCAACGAAGGTGCCGCTGCGGCAGCTCCGAAGCAACCTCGAGTCTGTAGAATAGCCAAAGCTTTCTTCGTTTTTTCGACCATACCGAGTATACAGTTCAACATCATATGAATATTTTTCCATTCGTCGTCGAGGCTGCCATTTTGCGATTGAATGTGGCTCATTTGTTGTTGTTGTTGTTGTTGTTGTTGTTGCTGCTGCTGTTGTTGCTGCTGTTGTTGTTGCTGCTGTTGTTGTTGTTGTTGCTGAGTTAGGTGATGAGAACTGGAGAACGCGGTCATCTGAGTCATTTGCATGGAATTAGACGGTATCGAATTAGGACCATGGCCGTGAGCGTGAGCGTGACGGTGTCCGTGACCTTGAATCGATCCGCTCGACGAATGAAGCGGATGATACCAACAATATGGGGATGAACTCTCGGCAGGAGGCTGCTGTTGCTGTGGCGTTAGATGATGATGACTCCAAGGATTCGTCAACCTCTTTCCGTACACTGGAACGTCTTCGTGAAGAGTGGCACCGTTCTCGTAATACCTGCGATATTTCGACGTGGTAAACAAAGTTGTGGATGAGGGGAAAAAGAAAGAGGATAGAGGGATGAGAATTTGGTAATTTAGTTGGCACATGCCAGGTACGCGTTGCGTAGTTTGACGCAAACCTATGGAGCGTCGGAACGTAAAGCGAAGGTGGGCTGTATTAGCAGGACGCCGATAGGCACTCGAGGCAAGTTTGCCGGTAGTCGAAGGGTAGAGAATAGAGGGGTCTTGGCGGGAGTAGGACGGACGGAGTGTTTGAGAAAGGTGGTACCCTGATGATATATGGAAACGTCACCGGCAGACATATCGAGAGGAGGCCAGGCTGGCATTGCCAGCGCGCACGTCGCGTTTTGTCGCCTTCGAATTCGCTTCGGCTCCCCTATCCCCGCCGACGCGCGCATATCCTATTCTAACTCGAAATACCGAACATCCTTTGTACACGATCGATCGAATACGCTGCGGATCAGGTTCGATCAACATTGGATTTATCGATACCGTTCGAAGCTGGTTTACCGAATCATTGGAAATTTCGGGTTACGCGGTTTCTTCGACCAGTCGGTGGAACTCGAAACTGGAACTATCGGCCCGGTAAATACCACCGAGAAACGCAGGCTCGCGGCCAAGATTTTTCCAAAACATCGCCACATTTGCGGCTTGGCAAATATAATACGCACGCGTGTACGCGCAGGTGCGTTGCGTTCGTAGTTGCATGAGTTATCGTTATAGAGGGACAAAGATTTTGCGCGGTATTGTTGCGTTCCGACCAATTTACAATTATTAAGTCTTGTTCGTTGGATTCGTTGCGAAGAAACAGTGGTAAGAATTAAAAGAAAATAGGGATACCGTTACTTGCAACGCGGAAAAAAGTCGAACGTTGCAGTTTCAAGATTTTGAAAGATAGCAATGCAGATAAACAACTCACGGTGTGTCGGAGGCGCGACGCTTCGGTGCGTGCGATGCCCCGCTGGAATAATGGTGGATACCGCCCGTTGCGTTGTTGGTGTGCTGAATAGCGCCGACACCGGGATTAGAATTGGACCGCGTGCCATAATGAGCGGAACACTGATTGCCACCGTTTCCACTTCCTATCCCATTACCGGCGTGCTCTCCGAAGACCTCGACCTGGTCTGCCGTAGTCACCAAGCCGACGGCTTCCAGAACCGCTGCCTCGTTTGATCGCAAGTATTGGGAACAACTCTGTCGAAGGAAACCATAAAAAAATGTTAATCGGTGTTCGTTTACGAACACTGTACGGGTAAGAATCGATCGATCCCGAGATTCGGTTCACTTTAGTCGGTTCTTGGCCTAACGATAAATACCAATCGGTTTCAATTTTCAATATTCGTCCGCCGGCTTTTTTACAGCCACCACTTTTCGTCCAAAGTTTCCAGCTCGTTTCTCGCTCGTTTCCCGCTAGCCAAGATCGTTGCTCGGCAGGCTAAGATTTATCGCTTCTAATATGATATTGGCATCGTTCTCCCCTTTTCTTCTCCATTTCCAGCTTTCTCGCTTTCGCGATTCTCAATTAGCGATCATCGATCGGCCAAGTTACGCGCGTACTCGCGGATCCGCCTGTTCAATTGGTCGAAAGTTTACTCGGTGCTCGAGACACTGCTATTTAGGTATCCATGCAAACCTGAACAGGAAAAAGAATCGGAGCGAACGGTGAGATTTCTGAGAAAGAATTTACCGTTGCAATTGCTCTTTCGATCGTTCGTAGCTAGCTGCCTCGAGAAATGGAAATCCTTTCTATTAATTTGCAATTCGTTACCGCGCCATCGTTCGTTCGTTCCTTAGTGCTTCTCGGTATATTTTCCATCCTTTAGTCTCCCTCTCCCCTCCTCTCCTCTCCTCTCCTCTCCTCTCCTCACCTCTCCTCTCTTCGTCACTCTTTTTCTTTTTGCTCTCTCGCGAGACAGGCAACAGCTGGAAACAGTGGCGTAGCCGAGAAACTTGTATTAATTCTTGGAACAAAACTTTATTCTTCCTCCTAAGGATACAAATTCTTTTCTTATTCCATAGGCATCGAGTAGATTTTTACTTCGTTCAGATTATGTCCGATCGTTGTCGTTTGGCACGCATCGTGCTCCGTTCTCTCGCCTATGATAGTTTTGAGGTTCGATCGTGGAACGAAAGCAAAAAACGTGGAACGAAAAATTGAAAGAATAAAGCAAACGAGGAGTTGTCGCCATCATTTTCGAGTCAGACTTTCCGTTCGATTCGTTCATCTGCCTTGGCATGAAACAGACTGGTATGCTCCCACCCACGATCCGCGAAGTAGCCTGGGAAATTAAAACAGGTCGGCAGCCGGTCAGCCCGGGTTCTGTTGATTTTACTCGCTACTCCTGAACGCGTTTCCTCTCCTCCGTTTTCGTTGTACAAAGTTTAACGAGCGCGTGTGTAATATAACTCTAATCTATATCGGACCACGGGCAAAGGATGGTCGTTCGGACACACCCGTCTATTCTTGTTTTCGCGATCGTTCGGTTTATCGAAAATTCGACTTTCGTAAAATTCATGGCAATAGAAATTTGAATCGATTCGAATAAGTATTTGCGGCGAGAACAGCGCGCGAGGGAATTGGGGATAGGAATTTATAGATGGAAGATGGGGGTGCGACAGAAGAGCGTGACAGAACATTCGAGGAACGCATCCCCTTGTACATGCTACGACGCACGAGATCCATATTAAGGGTATTTTAGGTATCGATCGAACGCTCACCTGGTTGCTCGCTCTAGCAGCGTTGCTCAAATCTCTCTGCAAAGAGGGTAATTGTTGCTTTAGATGCGGTAGGACGAAACCTTTGAGAGAGTAGTTGGTCGCTTCCTGCAAGGCCGAGTGAAACTCCTCCGCGGTCATGCTGCCGCTCTGCGAAGAAAAACCAAAGGATCCGACCTCGTGTTTGTCGCTCGAAAAGTTATCTTTGCGTCGAGAATATAGAAGATTGCCGCAAAGAAGCGAGGAGCGCCAGCGTGATTTCACGTTCGTCACGTGCCACGATCGTTTTACGGCCAAGCACGGCTACCAGATGTCACGTTTCCGGAACGTATGCGAGTTGAGTACACACGGGTAACATTATGCGACACGTACGTTCTTTGAATATTTCCTATTGGTTTAATGATCCTCGGATAACTTTGGACCGTTTCGAAATCCTTTCGAATCTTAAAACAATTTCCATTATTCTTCGGTTTTCTTTTCTTTTCTTTTCTTTTTCTTTCTTTGTTTTTCTCATTCTAACGCGAACGCGTAACAGTTGGTTTCAAAATAAAACAGTTTCGCGAAGAGAGCACACGTTTTCCTATTCTTGTCCGTCGAAAATGCATTCCGCGCGCTTCATCATCGCTCGGACGATGCACGTGTTACGTATCCTTCGAGTCGGTTCCGTCAGCTGGTGCGCGTACGTTACTTATCCTCGCTACTGCAACAGTTTACGGCTACGGAAGATCGTGCACGCGTCGAACAACAAGAAACGTGCGACATACGTTACGAGCACTTGCAACGACTCGACGAAGAAGAAAAAAAACAAAAAAGTACTACAGAGACGAACGAAACTCTGTTTCTCGTACGCGCAAAACTATGGTGGTCACTTTTACGGTAGCGAACGAAAAAAGTGAGGAAGAGAAAATGTGACGGATTTACCAGGAGCGCCAAGACTAGAGTAAGCACGGTGTCGCCGGTGTCCGGAGAGATGCCCGTAGCAAATTTCACGACAGTACCGAGCACGCTCTTGAGCTCACCATGACCGGCGAAAACACCGGCGATGCATCTGTTGCCGGTGGTGCTGTTCGACGGTACAGATACATCGTTTTGCTCTTCCGTTCTACAGTTCGCAGAGGGTCCGGAATTGCCATTAGCACTGCCACCGATGCTGCCACCACCACCGCTACCGCTGCCGCCGCCGCCACCGCCACCACCACTTGTACCGCTACCGATACTGGTACCTCCGGAACCATTCGTGTCTTCCGATTCGGGCTTGAGGGAATGCGAGGGCAAAGGACTGTCGGTGTCGGAGGATACCGAGCAAGCGCTCGTTCCTTTGCCGTACTCGATTCGCGTACCGTTGTTCTGCTTCGGTTGTCCCGTCGGTGGTGCCGCGACCGAAATTCTTTGGTGATAAGAGGAGGGCGAGTGAACCTCCGGCTGGGCATCGTCTCGCGTCGATTTTTCCCTGGTCACGGAGCTCACTGAAACAGAATATTCATTGGTTCGTCCGCGGTGCTAGACCTAGGTCCGAGCAGGTACGTACCCGACGTCGGAGAACATGGAAGGAGACCGTCAAAGGGAAAAGTACGATTTATTTCGGCAAAGTCGAAAGAGCGTTTAGCGCGGCAAAGGGACAGGGTTGCCACAAACGTCCTTTGTGCTCGGTACATCCGGGGAGCCGTCAACCACGGACCACGTGAAACGGGCAGGCGAATCGGCCACTCGTTTACAAACGCGTTGATAGGCACACACAGTCGCAGCGGTGCGAGGCACAGATGCGCGTCAACCGTGTATTCTGTGCGTGGGTGCAGCGGATAACATGCAATTACGGGCCGTGTCATCCACCTTGTCTTGTTCCCATTCTGTGTTCCGCGCGTTATCTCGCGGAATGCCTCCGGCCCCGTGGCATGCGTGGCAAAACGCCGCCATGGAATACGTATGCCGATAACTAAAGGTTACACAACGAACCGTCCTCTCATCCCGTCGTCTCGTCTCTCTTGTCTCTTGTCTCGTGTCTCGTGTCTCGTGTCTCGTGTCTCGTCTCTAGCTCCGTATGTATTGCGAAGCGCCGACTGACAGCCATAGCCACGGATTCGCCGAACATCCCACCGCGATTCCTGATATTTCCTCATCTTTCGCCGTTTAATTTGGTTGCACGCATGCTTTCCGTATATCTGCGTTTCGCTTCGACAAACGAACCAACGACCCTATCCAAAGCGAATCGTTTCTTTCGATATCGCGTTAGATTCTTCTTGGAGACGCGACGATGCGTGCAAATTGTTCGCGTAGCTAAGTAAGCAGAGAGAGGGTCAAACGAGAGAAGGCCGTTGTTACCGTGTCACTGGCACCTGACGTCGGTAGCCAAGAGGTAATTACCTGTACCCGAACTCGTGGCAAACTACCTCCAACGCACCTTACAGCCCTCGCGCAACCACATCGATCGCGAATTCAGTTCGTAGCATCACCCCGCCCTACGACCCAATCGAAATTAATCTTTTATCCGATTGAATCTTTACTTTTCCCGTCCTTTTCGAACCTATAGAAATGCAAAACGCGAAAAAAGGCGAAACAGAAAGAGAGGGGGGTAGAGAGAAAAAGAGAGAGAGAAAGAGAGAGAGAATGTGTATTTCACAGAATCGGGGGGGGGGGGATATAGTTGAAACGATTTGTCGCAGTTATCGGAATTGGAAGCTAAACGCGAGCTCGATAGATCGATGGTGGTAAGTTGGGCAGAGAGTGTTCCAGGAAGCGCAGACCTCGCAGCGGCCTCGAAGGCACCTGAAGCTCACGCTTCTCACGCGAGAAGCAGAGTAGAAACGGCTCGTTGTCTTCGTAGACGACCGTTCCACGAACACCAAGAGAGATCGATAAAGCGCACGTGCTCCACTCGGCTGAGAGTCCCTGGGTGGAAGTAAGTACGCTGGGACTCAGCTGTCGCCTCCTAATTGCCGGGACAATGCAACAGATGGCTTTGATCGCAATCCCTTCCTAGCCACCCCATGCTCTCCCGTTTGACTCCCCCTCTCCTCTCCTTCTCTCTTTTTCTCTCTTTTTCTCCCTTTCTCTCTCTCTCTCTCTCTCTCTCTTTCTCGTCTATCCCTCTCGACTCGTTTCCTCACTTTCTTCCGCTTCCGCTTTCTCCTTTCCCGTATCCTCCGATTTCCTAAGGTTTCCGATCTCGTATCGCTTTTGGCAGCGCTTCTTCGACCTCTCTTCCCCTGTAACGACCAACACCGAACTTGATACAACGATCGGCATATCGGATCGCGTAAATTTTCGGACGCATCTTTGAAGGCACAAAATTCGACGACGGTCATAGGTGGCCGATGCGATCTACGATGGAGTCGGATTTATTAGAAAGGATTCTGTAACAATATCTGGTCTCGGTTTAACGTAAAAACGGTTAGCCTGAGAATCGGAGTCACGAATTCTACTAAAGTTTACCAAAAATGAAGCGACAAGTTTCGCAAGGAATAGTGGCGTTTGAAACTCGAGTGCGAGTAGCGGTGTGGGAGAAGCAACGGTGTCGGTCGAAAAGGAGGATGGATGCGTTCCGTAGAGCTCGTTCTCGTTCTCATTCTCGTTCTACGTCGTAAGCATATCCGGAAGAAGAAGGTGTAAGCGAACGAGAGCGAGCGAACGAGCAAACGCGAAGCGTGGTACGGACGACTATCGCAAAATTGTACCTCGAACGGCAACGTCGGGGATGCCGAGGGTGTACCGGATATGATATCAGCCTCGAGCAGAATCCCGCTGGAAGTGTTGGACGTGCCTTATCGCGTCTGGTCCAGGCAGTCAGCCGGTGCACGAACCGACCTAACCAACACACCGAGGACAACCGACCAACCAACCAACCACCCGGCTTGACTGACTGCTCGCAGGAGTTTCCCCATCCCCCGTCGAGCATTCTGCGATCGCGTTTGCTCGCTTACGCACACACGCCTTTTCTCGCGCACGTGCTCCGTGTCATCCTTTTCAGCGACCTTTTCTTTTCCTCCATCTTTTTTCTTCTCCTATTCATGAAAACCACATATGTACAGGGAATGCAACTAAACGCACCCCGTACGAGGGATCTCGAAGGAAACGCGGGTGTCTCCGAATTTCTCCTTCCGCGGATCCGAATCGTACTCCACGAGCCAAATCGACCGAGCGGCGTAAATTTGTTACGATCCTCGGATAAAGGTTCGTCGCATCGAAGCGGTTCTTGCCTCGTTAACGAGGTGCGAGCATCGCGCGACAAACGTTTCTCGTGCCGAGGAAGAACGAGGCGCGTAGGTGAATCCGGAAACCGATCGATCGCGGACACGAGACGGAACGAAATCCCGTTCGGACGGCCGATGACGGACCTTTGACGGGAGAGGCAGCGCGGGCTTTTTTCCCAAGTCCCATTTCCAAAGTAGCTGCGGGCTCCAGCCCGTCTAGATAACCGGTTCGGCCTCAACGTACGATTCGGACGAAAGCACAGTCATGGACCGAATATACGGGTACCCCTATGCATTATTCCAAACTAATGTTCGACGTGCCCACAGCTAACCCGAACGTTCTCGCGCGAACGCTCGAAACGCGCGCGAAAATACTCTTTTTTTCTTACACCTTCTCTTTCTCTCGGACCTTCAGCCTCCCTTTTCGATCTCCTGCGTCCGCTCGTCGCACGTTCGAGCGGTTAACGCGATACCGCGACGCAGAACCCTAGCATGGTCTCGAGTTGCGAAGAAATCATCGATTCGACGAACGTTGCTATCGGCAAGTAAATCGATCGAGCGAGAAGAAAAAAGGAACGCACCCTTAGCCTTGGTCTTGAGATCGAAATCGACGGGAACAGGATCGGCGTGGACGACGACGGAAGACGCTGGTACCGATGGATGACAAACGATAGCAGAGGGCTGATGCGGAGTACCGGTGGCTGCCGGGGACGATGCTCTCGGTACGGTAGTCGTCGATGGAGCAACGGCAACGCTCGAAACGACGTTGCTATTGCTAACCGTACCCACGGCACTCGTGCTCGAACTGGTAGTCGTTGCGATACTCGAACCAATTTCCACCGATGTCGACGTCGACGTTGGCGTCGATGGCGAGGTCAACGACGGCGACGTTCCCGATGTTTGCCGATGACCGCAGCATTCCTTCGCCTCTTCCTTCACCTTCACCTTGTGCAGAAGCGTACTGGTTGCCATTCCACCCTCCGCCTTCATGCTCTCCAACCCCGACTTCTTGCCTGTTCAACATGCGATCCATTGATTCGCTATTTTTTTTTTTTTCTTCGGTGATCGCGTTTATTCTTATCGAAAGAGAAATGAAATGAAAACGGAACGAGACGAATCCTCGGAACTCGTCGAACGTGTCCGACAAAATCTCCGCGAAGAGGTAATCGGGAATCGGGAATCGGGAATCGGGAATCGGGAATCGGAGAACGAACCGAACCGAAAGTACGTCCGCGAGATCGCGTGCGACCACGATTCGTATTTGATCGATTCCATTTCGCGATTGCCGCGGCGGTCGCATATTTCGCGTACGTGCTCAGCGACCAGCAGCGGACTACGCATACCGATGACTGATTTTAATGGAACGACCAAGCGGCAGTTTTACAAATCAGTGGGGATCTATCGCGATTCAGCGACTCGCTCTGAATACCCAAATAATTGAACATTTCCGAACGACGCAGCAAACGCGTAAACGCTAACGCGAACCTTAAGCGTGGGATTAAACGGAAAATACAGAAACGACTTCCCCTTTGAAACCTTTTTATCTTCGTCGAGAAGCTAACAGACAGAGACGTTGCCGCGAAGATGGTCCGAGGGAGCGCGTTCGCGAACACTGCAGCGCCTCCAAATCTCGACGAGGTCCGTTGCGAAATTTCCAAAGTACGTGGAAAATACTCGAAACGAAATTGTCTCCTTCTTCGGGTGTCAAGGCAAAATATCGAGCAAAATATCGAGCAAAATATCGAGCAAAATCGCGCAATATCGCGTGGCCGAAAGCGATACGGGTGAGATTTCGGGAAAGAGGAAGAATTAAATGGAACGAAAGCGGAAAGTAACGTTTCAGGTCCACGTGGTGCGCGCAGCTCCGACCGGTGGAATTTTATTTTATCGGCGCACAGCCCTGGCACTGGGTTGCCTTCGAGGTAGCACATGGTCTCGTTATTAACGCGAAATGCAAACGAGTCGTTCGTTTCGTCCAAGAAACGACCGTACCTCCTCGGGCGAGGACTCGTCGTAATTTTTCCTGGAAAATTGCAAATAGGCAAACGCTGCCACGTTTCTCCGCGCACCGCACCGAAACGAAAGCTCGCGTACGTTCTCTTACGATTTTTTCGTCGTAAAAATGGTAAGAAATTCGTACAATATGTTGGCGATCGCAACGATCGGCCGAATAGCCGAATAAATTAACGGCACCATCGATCGCCTGGAGCGAACAACTTTTACGGCGTACAGTTTCATCGAAACGAACGCAACGACGATCGAACTTGGCGCTTTAACGTCCACCCAACTTTTTAAGCGTTCCAGCAAAGTAATTATCCGGATTAATTTTCGCATGGATGGTAACGAGAAACAGGGTAGAAAGGGTAGAAAGGGTAGAAAGGGGAGAATGGTTCGCGAGTCGAGTGTATCGTTTTACAGCCAACAGCATTTCCGATAACATTCTTTAACCTCGGGCCACGAGTTTGTCGGAAAAGCCACACGCGCGTATTGCTCGCGTAGGACGAGAAGAGCAACGTTCGGTTGCCGGCTGATCGGGTTCGTAAATCGGAGGAAAACGATCGACCTCCGACGGCCTTTGTCGCGACAGATGGCTCTAATAATTTTAATAATCGTCGTGGCCCATCTTCTTCTGTTGTTACAGATGTCTACAATTTACGCGACCCGGTTGTCGCAAGTGTTACGAGGTATATCCTACGGATCGCGTAGATATCCGTCGATGTCCCGTTTCCTCGCAAAATCGTGGGTATAGTAAGAGACGAAGCAGCTGGAATCCAGTGCTCCCACGATCCGCGTGGCGCGGAGCTGCACGACGAGCACAGGGGTAGACGCGCGTTCGCGGCAATTCGTTAAGACGCTTAGTTAAGCAAACAAAAGCGCGGAGTCGCTGGAAAACGATATACGTGCCATAGCAGAAAATCCAAGGCTCTGCCATTGGTAATTACGCGCAGCTGGGTTGCGCGCACGGGGGATATAAACGTGAGCTCGCGTACCTTTTTCTTTGTTTTCTTTTATTTTTCTCGGTCGAATCTCAGAACCCCAGCGTTCGAGAATACCGTTCCTCGCGAGTCTTCCCGGACTAGTTTCGAAGTAGCTGCGAACAAGCTACGAACAAGAGCGAACGGAACTCGAAAATCGTCGGAGGACTCCTCGGGGCTGGTTTGGAAACCGACGGCTGTCCGAGGAACGAATGCAGGAAACGAAGCTCGCGGGGACAAAAAGCTCGAAGAGTACGTATGGATCGATCGCGTGCACGTTTCGAAGGAAACGACTTCGCTATCGTGGCAGACTGAGCTTATGTTTATACATATGTCCTGCACATGGTACGGTACTCGTTGAAGAGGAGGTCGCGCGCGCGGGTGGAGACGCAATTTCCAATATTAGAACGGCCAGGCGAGAGGCAGCCAGGCAAGCCGAGCCAACCAGGCAACCGGACCAGATGTCTGCCGTACTGACTACCGAGACCGCGTCGCGTGCGTTTAGCTTGCTTTCATTACAAAAATGTCACGCACAGCCACCGTGTGTCTTCTTGCTCGCACCGGCCTTTGACGATGCGCTCCCGTCCTCCCTTTCTACCGTTCAACCTCCTCGCGTCTCGTCCTCTCTTTCCCCCTCTGTTCGCGTCTTCGGATGACAGAGAATCGTCGCGAAACACGGGACCGAATCGCGTTATCGAAAGTACATGGCACGACCCCGAACTCTGACCTTTCGAGAAACGGAGAATCGCTCGACCGCGCGTCGAGAGTTTCGAGTCGAAACGTTCGTTCCGTTCTGGTAGAATACCGGCCAGGAGCGACCAGTTACGTACCTTTAACCCGGTTGCATTACGAAGATGTCACGAACAGACACGCGTCGCGTTCCGGCCGGCATTTGACGTTTTGCTCGTTGCACCTGCCCACCTATCCGGTTTTACAGTCGACTATAAACCGAGAAAAACGATGAGAAATTGCGGTATACCGAAAAAAAAAAGTACGCGTCCAGGAAATTACGCGTTTACCGATCGTACCTCCCTCGTACGATCCTACGGTTACCGATATCTCTGGCTAATTCGGTCGAAGGGATGCGGTCGCGCCCAGTGTACAACAGCCGCGTCCAATCTCGACGTTTCGGATGGAACGAATTATTTCAGGAAGATACTCGTTTCGGAAAACCCGTTACAATCGACGCATCGTTGCCCGCTTAATTGCCTCGCCCAATTTGCTCGCTTCGATTCGGATAGTATCGGACTGTTTTGGTTGCCCGATTGTTACCTTGGTTTGCGTAACATCCTGAAATCGGGGAAAACACCGTTTCACGGTTAACCCTTACGTTAACCTTTTCGAACCTGATAAAGATAAATCTAATCGTCCAACGTCGAGCGCTTGCTGTACTTTAAGCTGTATTTAAGATTTGTAAAACTTGGGTAAATGTTAAAAATCGTTCGATAGGTGTTTCGGAGAATCGTCCAACATCACAGACAACGTTCTATCATCTCGATTGGTCGTAGAAAGGTCGATAGGTATTTCTTGGAACGTCAAAGACTATTGGTCCAAGAGCAGCCGAGATCGTACGAGTAAAGACTCCTCGATCGCGAGCACGTTAACTCTGTTTGAAACGCGAAAGCTGCCCACGACACCTGACCGACTCGTTTAGGCTCGTATGTGGCAGGTTTAGCAGGCAGGACCAAGGAAACACGGCCAGATTTGAGCGGGAAGAGCGCGAGAGGACGAGGCAGCCCGACAGAGGAGGTAGAAAAGACGAAGAACGGGAAGAGAGATCGAGAGAAGGAGAGAGAGCAAGATTAATAATATAGGAAAGTCAAAGCCATGCCACCCTCCGACGAGCTTTCCTCTACCTCTCTTCTGTTGCCAACAGTTAATCGATATAATACTTGAGAGAATAGCGGGCCAACGGTAACGTGTGTCTCGCGTCGCTACGTATGCACGCACACGAGATCGAACCTGCTTTCAGGATACGAACACGCTTCCGCGTTCAACTCGGCACGTCGAGCCGTGTTCGTCTCTCTCCTTTATCCTTCGACACCCGCTAGCGTGCCAATTCGCGAGATCCGTGCAAGTTATTATCTCGTATCTCTCGATCGTTCCATCTCTTTCGAGTAAACGTCGATCGTGTTGGTTTCACGAGTTCATCTCACGGTTTTATCTTGATCCTTGGATCGAATTTGAAAAATAGCAACGATCGTGGTTGTTGTTTGGTATACCGATTGAAACGAGGGTGCGAATATCGTAGCGCTTGGTCGATGGTTAATCGCGAAGAGCTACGGTACGTTTCCGTAGGCGAGGAACCGATTATAGGCAAACATCGTGCGAAACGACGCACCTGACGGTTTTCGTATTTCGATCCTTATCTATCTAGTACTCCTCGAAGAAAGCTCAAGTTTCCTCGAGTACCGTTCAACCGGCTGCTGGCTGCCTTCCGGCGTTTCTCTCTCTCCCTTCCGTTCGACACACGTGCACGTATATACAAACGTCTATCTACCTCGAAGAGATAAAGAATCCTTACGACGACCGTATTTCATCTTGTACATCGTATCTTGAATAGTAGCGCGGATCGCTTCATTCATCTTTTATACGTATATATATATATATATATCCTTTTTCTTTTTTTCTTTTTTTCTCGGCACACAGTGTTTGCGATATCTTGCTATTTCATTGAAAATCAATAATTATATTCATTGTTTTGTGATAACTGAAACTGCTTTCAATAGTATTTCATATTAATTTTAGATATTTTAAAAGGACAAATCTTTCTTAATTTATGAAATCAAAAGTAATGGAAGAATTTGGAGCGTGCCATCGGTTCGACTCGACCGTTCTTGTTTCCGTTGGGTCGTGTTGCTTTGCCGTCGATTCGAAATTGAAATGCAAAATTATTACGATTTTTAAGTAGGCTGAGATTCGCCAAATTCGAGTTGCACGAAACAAGTGCGAATGACAAACGAGATCTGCCTACCTCCGCCTTCTCTCCGATGAGTTCCCCTCGTGTCAGGCTGACGCGACCTCGAGCAAATCCAATTAGGGCTGGAGCACAATGCGATGCACGAGATCTCGATCGAAACGTCACCAACGACGGATCTAACGAAATCGTCGCGATCGTTCGCGACGAGCAACAGCAACGGCACGGTTCATTTTTCACCCGAGTTGAGAGTCATTTTCCTCGCGAACGATCACCGCAAGTGGAGTAGTTTCGCGATGTCTCCTCTTATTCGACGTGATCGAAGAAACACGATCGAGAGACGAATCGAGAAGAAAATGGGGAAAACAGGGAGCGAGCGGTGAAATTTCGCGGGCGAGAAACAGGACATGCGCGACACGAAGCAACGCGAAGCACCGACGGCTGTCGCCAGCCGACTGAACGTCTCATCGGAGAACGGGAAGAACGACGCAAACCGGTGCGGTGGAGGATCAGGAAGAGAGGTGGTGGCTTGCAATCTCTACCACGCAACCTCTGTTCGTTCCTAGGCTGTACCGGTAATTCGTATCGGTACATGCATCCTGGACCACCGAAGCAACAACGAGGATATATAGAAAGATAGAATCGGCGAGCTGTTGGTGGTTTTGCTCCGACACTTTTTTCGGCCGCGGGACCGATCGGAAGAAAGCAAAGATGGAACTCGAGGTGAACTTATGATTTAAGCCTGCGATCGACGAGATTCCGCGTGGACAGGGCGCGGGAAACGACCGATGTACACGTACAAACGAACAGGTTCGCCTGCACACGGGGTTATTGTAAACGGACCAGTGTGCTCTTGACGCGTCGATATATTCCCGCGAAGAAAGCCTCTGCCGGTGAAGCTGAGAAATAGCTTGCCACCCTCTCGCCACCCTTTCCTCTTATTCTCGCGACGATGTTCGTGCATCGTGTCCTTCCGGTTCGCCAACATTTTAGATCCAGTGCGATTCACGCGTCACGTGTTACCAAAGCGAAAAACATTTTCGGAGATAAAAGATAGCAAATCGAAAAGAAGGAACAAAGATGGATCGATTTTATTTCAGCCCGCAATCGGCAAAAGTTGCGTAGCACTGGTTCGACGTTCGGTATCGATTTTCGTGCTTCCAAACTTTTAACGATAAGTTTGCGTCTCGGTCCGCACGGAGGCGAGATCGCGTTGCTTCGAGACCACTATCGTCTAAACGAACGCGAACCATCTGTACGCGTATGCGCGTCTCGATATCTCTCTATCCCTGTCCCTGTCCCTGTCCCTGTTTATCGGCACGGATTCATGCGCGACCACACCGACACACGTGCACCGCTCCACAGCCTATTATACGTATTATTAGCACTCCGTCACGGTCCTGTCATCGCCACGTACGCTCTCTACGTGTGCGCGTCACCGCGCCGAAATTCCCGAATAACCTACGCCTCGTTCCATACACCCATCCTTCCCCAATTTTCAACCCTTGATCCATTCTCAACTTTTCCTTCCGCTTCGAACAAAGATCGTCGCTCTCACCGTACTCCAGCCAACGATACCTTTCTTCCAGCTGGCTCAGGTGTGTCACCAATTCCGAGTTCACCCCCTTGGGTTTCTACCCAACTCTCGCGAGATGCTTTTCGATGCTCTCTGCAAACGCATCAGGTAGCAGTTTATCGTGCTACCGGTTAACTCTTCTCTTTGACGCACCATCAGAACGGACAGTGCACGGATCCAAACGCAAAGTTCAATTTGTCCCGGTGAGCGATCGTAAGTTTCGACGGGTGATGCCGTCAGTCGCAGATGAACGAAAGCCACGTTTTACACGGCGATCGGAACGTACATACCTTCGCGCGTACTCGTAATTTACGACTTATCGGCTCTGCTCGGTGTAATTTTCACGCTTGTGAAAATTATACCGACGTGGCTCATACTCGTCCAACGAATTTCCTCTCTCTTCGTTTATCCCTGCCCACCTCTGCACCCCCCCCCCCATCTCTTTCTCACTCTCTCTCTCTCTCTCGCTCGCTCTAGCTGTGGAAGTGACGCAAAATCGTGCTCCCGGCGCGGGCTGGCTTGTACCGAGATGTCGATACCACGAGGAGCGGATGTCAATAGCACGAAGTCACTTCTCTCGCGAGGGAGAAACCGCGTCGGCCGATTTTACAGCATTTTCGCGGCACCGTTGCAGAAAAGCGCGCAACCGTGTTGTTGCTCGATCGACGATCCCTCGATCGGATAAACCGCCTTTTCGATCCGAGTCGGTGTTCGCGGCTGTTCGCAAACGTTGATCGTGCACCGAACAAGCCTGTGAATCAAGGTTTCAAGACGAGCGCCAATCGACTTTCCAACACGAGCATTTTCCTCGCGTTTTTTTCCTCACGGTAACGAGTGGTCAGCACCGATTTAAAGCTCGCATCCTTTCCGATATTCTTTGGACGGATTGATCCTCTTGTAAATATTCGATCGAGAGAACTGTTTCTGACACTCTTAGTCGAGTTAACCGGTATGCTTCGAGTATGCTTCGAGTATGCTCTTGCATTACTTTGCACCGCTGGAAACTGAAATCTCTTGTGCCCCTGTCACCGAAACCTTGCAGTCGAGACGAGAGGATGCTGTGTACGACCGCGAAACACCGCAAAAGTATCGCACCATCCAAATTTCCTCGCCTCTCGCGCTTTTCGATCCAACACCCTTTGCCCCTTCTATTCTTCCTCTCTCGATCATTTCGGTCTATTCCTATGGTTCGGTTCAACGTCTCGTTTCTCGAAGCGTAACGCCCTGAACAGATTGAGAGAGGTTCCTTCTTCGAATGGTTAGAGACTGGGTTCGTTGTTGTGTTTCACGTTGACAAAGAGCGTGTATTGTATGGGACACGCGACAATGTCTGGCTGCACGTGCAGTCGTAAAAGAACGAAACCGGCTGTCGAATGAAACAGGTGAGCCGGATGAGATTAAACAGCTGTTTCCCCGTCTTACCAGGCCATTAGCGGCTTAGCTTCTTTTTTTCCTCGTATACGCATCGTACGAAAAACACCTTCCGTTCGCTTGCTTGTGTTTGACCCAATTAAAGATCATGGATCTTCCTAGATTTTTACCTCTACCGGTTCATCGATGAAAACCGCACGAAAGTTTCCATTCGACATTATTTCTGCGGTCTGTCTTTGCTTTAAATAGAACACTTGTAGCGTTTAAATTAATATTTTTTGCGCGATACAAAAGGTTTAGCCGAAAAAAATGCGTTCAAAAAATGTTCACGCAATAATCTAGGATTTTATTTCGAAACGTCGAAACGTCGAAACGTCGAAACGTCGAAACGTCGAAACATCCTCGTGAGCAGAGCGAGGAAATGTGTGTGTGTGTGAGAGAGAGAGAGAGAGAGAGAGAAAGACAGGATGGAACAGATAGAAAACAGCTGAGGCGCAGCTGGTTTCTGGCATCGCGACGGCTGGCGTCTTCCACGCGGGGAACGTCATGCCTCGCGCGTATAGTATACATATACGTACATATAAGTATACATACACATACATACGTTGGGGTAACGTATGTGTACGATACCAAAAATGAAAGAATTTTAGCCTAAAAAGTAGCGGTCGTCTCCTAAAATAAAGTTAATTCGATTCTTTCGTTCAACTTTAGTCCTTCTTTAGCATTGTACAAAGCCTAAAGAAAAGGCACGTTTGACGACCAGTTCGATTCTCACGAGGAGTCCGCATGTGGCACGGACGCATCACTTTTCCTGCGTCGTGATTCTCCTCTTTCCTTCGAGACTCTACGCGCTAAAAGAATCTCCCGCGAATCTTTTCCAAACGTCAAATCACGAACTATAATTAGAAACTTTTTCTAGACCATCCAATTATTCGATATTAAATTACATGCTCAACTTAAAAGAAAAGAAAAAAAATAACGATGACAAATTTTCCGCGGTAACAGTAACCAGACCATAGAGCCTCGTTAATGAAACTTGAGCCGTGTTATTGTCGAACGTGTAACTCGTCATACCTTGCTACTGCTGTATAAACAGGTCTGGCGTATTATCCGTAGCGATATCGGCGCCCACCTCACGAACTTTCCATGTTTCTCGTTCACATCTTTACCGACATCTCTTCGTTTTAACGAAAACTACGAGTCGCTAGGAAGATCGATGCCACTTACACGGCGTTTCCAATCATTTCGCTTCACTGGAGAAATATTTTTATTCTGAATATGATTCAACTCGATTCATCGTATAACACGCACTATACTTACCGCTACGGAAAGATATCGACTCTTCTACAGTGTACAAACAGTGCTTTATTATTACGTTACTCCACACTGACAGAATTCACAAATTTGCGATATACAAAGATACGGTTGCGCGCATATCTACTTTTGTTTGTCGCATAAAGTTGTCGAAACTTTTTCAATTTTTATAGTCGTTCGTCGTCAACCGAGGTGTACCGTTATTGTCGGATAACTAGTTTTGCGATAACGTCAACGTATAAAATGCGCTTCTATTTTCATTTTCTTTTTCTTTATTAGTATTATTATTTTTGCTTTCGGAACTCTTCCTTTTCATGGCCTTCTGGGAACAATCGCTTTAACCAGTATCGGACGTGCAGGGCGAAGTATCGGCATTACTGTGATCGTTGTTGCTCTCCGTTGACGAACTATCGTTGCTCTTTATTCGTCGTTTCCGCAGCTTTGCGAATTGAAACTCCTCAACCGGCACTGTACATCAACAATTGAAGTCGTCATTAGTTTCGTTTGTGCAACTGAACAACGAAGTTGGGAAAGGAAACGATCGTAAGCCCTAATGATCGGGAAATAAAACTAAGTAAATTGTGTCTAGCAAAATCGAAATGAAAGATATCTGTATTTTTTAATACTCTTTCTAAAATTCATTTCATTACAATATAACTGTTACGTTATAGCCATTGTTTACCGAGATCGTTTTAAATGACACAGAATTCGTAATTAGCAATATTTGTTACGATATTTGTTACGATATTTGTTACGATATTTGTTTCGGTGTAAGATCTATGGTGTACTATGGCTGTAACATGTACATCGTACAACATTAACAACGACCAGAAAGAAATTACCTTTATGTTTCTAACAAAAGACAATGAGCAGTGACGTGACAGCTTAGTGGCTCGTCAAAGCGATGCGTTTCGGTGACGAACCGCTTGATAAAAAGAAACGCGTATTATTGGCGACAGTTGTCTCGTTTCTTCAAGTTTACAACAAGTTTGCTAACTTTATACATACATATGTATAGTATAATTTAAAATCAGTGTACGAATCGCTTCGAACCAAAAGTGACATACGTATAAACATGAAGGATTTCATTGTAACTGGTTTAACGATTAAAAGCGTTCTACTGATCAACTGATCAACATCTACCGATCAACTCTTTATTATAATTTATTTATCAAAAAAGATTAACATTGTTGAAAATCTTTGCTTATAATTGAATACCCCGTACAACGATTGATATACTTCGTTGGTTAATTATTTTGAATACCACCGAGAATTTCAGTTGAACGAAACCAAGAATGATAAAAATAATTATAAAAGTACATGGTAAGTTTGAACGATATTTCATTTGGTTCTGATAAAAAATTTTTCGATAGAAATAAAAAAAGGAAAAATTAGAGAAAAAAGAGAAAAAAGAGAAAAAAGAGAAAAAAGAAAAAAAAGAAAAAGAAAACGAAAAGTAGAACCATTTAAATACTTTAACAACAAATAACTTGTCACAATTTAAGTAAATTTATTGCATGGTAATACGATTACTTGTAGTGCAAGTTTGGTTACCATCAGAATCTGGATCTCGATCCGTAACGGTATGAGACACGCTCGGTAGCGGAACGATTTCAGGTTCGAGTGGTTTTACAGTGCAATCTACATCTTCAACGATTACTTCTTCAGCCAAACTGCTTCTTACAGCTTCTGTGTTCACAAAAATATTAAACATGAATGTATCACGATTTTCATGTATTACAGTTTTAAAACAGTTTGTATGTATACGGTTACCATTGAACGCTTGAGGGTATTGCTGACTCAATTTGTTCTTAACTATACGGATTCTTTTAAAAATATAATCCAGATCTCTTTTCATTTCCACTAATAGTGCCGTATGTTTTTTAAATTCATTGCCAGCAGTTTTTAATCTATTTATCGATAACTGATTGCAGTTGGTCAACATCTCGTTGGTCTTTTCAAATCTTTGCAACCTGAAAAAGTAGAAAAATCGGTATGTACGATGAAGAGAGCAAACAAATCTTATTTATGCACAAGTACTTGAAACAATATCTAAAAGAACGTTCTTACATTTGTTTCTGAGCCCTTATCATAGACTCTACATCCTGTTGATCGACAATACCAGCCAAGCCTTGTACGAATACCTCTGGTGCTGTGTAATTTTGAAAGCATTCAAAACTTCCGGTATCTGATTCTGGTGTACCTTGCACCGTTGCCATTTCTTCTTTCTTTTTCTCTCTTTATTTATATCTTAAATCTTAAATCTTAAATCTTAGATCTTAGATCTTAGATCTTACAATTACGATGCTCGTTCGTACATCATTCTATAGTCGTCACCTTTTTGTATTTCAGTCAAATTTTTTTAATTATATTATCTCATCGTGTGGCAATTTATGCAGTAATAAAAAAGGTATTCGTTTTCTTTTTTTTCTCTCTTCACGAACGTTTGTAAAATTTATGATATCGATCTTACGTAAACAACGTTGACGTTAACGTAACGCTGTGACAAGAAATCAATGTAACCATTTATCAAATGAAATGAACAGTACAAGACAACATAAAGTCATATATTAATTCTATTTAACAAGAAATGTGTTTGAAGCGATACATGCGTTTCAATGAAATGCTCACCCTTGCCGATCAACCATAGCGCATTTGTCATTGTGTCTACGCACAATCTAAAATCCATGGTAGAAGCTCTGTTAATTGTACGTAGTATCAGAGGAAATAATTTTTTAATAGTTATACGTAACGTTTTCTTTCCTGCTCGACCGTAATACGATCGAGTTTATACGATTTCTAGTTGTAACGAATGTATTAAACAAACCGCATGCTTCACCTTCAACAGCTGTTCGAAGCCAAATGTTTTCAAGAGGGTTGATACAACATCCAGCATTCAAATTTCTACAGTGACTGTTGTGTCTCAAGCCGAAGCTTTGGAAATCTCGTGTGGTGAATAATAATTCTAAGGATATATCACGTGTGTCTTTCAATTCGGAATGGCACAAAATATAAATCCATTCTATTCGTCTCAAAATGCTCCAAGTAAAGCTGCCGAGGAAAAACAAAATGTTCCAAAAGACAACCACGCAGTTAGTAAACGGTACGCGAACTTTATCGAATATTTAGAGTACATATTATCAACTGACTTTACTCTCACATCTATTTCATTTACTCCAATTTTTTTTATCCATTATTGTTCCCTCCTTTACTTTTTCCGTAAAATTCCATACAACAAATATACTTGGTTCTAACAGTTTATATTAAGATACATAACCTACTCGCAATGTTTGAGCGAACAATTTAAAACTAGCTCAGTCTCAATTTTCAAATGTCCATGACTACAAATACATTTCAAAGTAGATTTACTTACGATTCATTTTTATATTCACAATATTAACAAGAATAAATTTATGCCTAGACTGCAAAAGGAGCTCATGGTTTTGATGATGAATACAGAGAAAGGTGTTTCTGCCTTTCCGGATGGAGAAAATCTGTTCAAATGGATAGGAACTATCACAGGACCAAAGGATACGGTAACGTTTGTTGCATTACAATCGAGATGCTTATAATATTATAATAGGAAATAATTTTTTTTTTTTTTATTACTACAGGTTTATGCTGGTCTTACGTATAAATTAACTTTAGAATTCCCCCATAGTTATCCATATAGTGCTCCAATTGTACGTTTTGCTACTCCTTGTTTTCACCCAAACGTGGATGCGGTGGGTAATATTTGTTTGGATATATTAAAAGATAAATGGAGTGCTTTGTACGATGTACGTACTATATTATTGTCTATACAATCTCTTCTTAGCGGTGAGTAAATTTATATTAATATTATCGAAGAAAAATTAACAAGCATATTCAAATACAAGTACTTTATTTTTTTTTTCTTTCTTTCTTTCTTTCTTTCTTTCTTTTAGAACCTAACAACGAGAGTCCCCTCAATCCACAGGCAGCAAAGCTATGGAGCGATCAGACAAAGTATAAAAAACATTTAACAGAAGAATATCACAGAGCTTTGAGTCGTGATCAGCAAGATTCATGATAAGTCCGTTTTGTAATCATCTTGGCTTGTTTATTATTTTTGTTTCTATCAATGTTACAATTAGGTATAAGATATATAAAAACAAACTGCACCGAATTTATGTACTTCGTTACAAAATAATGTAAACTCCTATTATGTTTATCATCTGTATTCTGTGTCGTGCAAAGAACCGTGAAAATACCTTTTACATCGTTCATCGCGGTCATCTTTGTTACATAATTTCGTCGGTCTGTCTTGAAGGTGTATAGAAATTTTGTATCATGATTTTAAGACTGTATATGCGGATTAAACATTTTTGTATCGTCAATTTGTACCAGAAACTTTTATTTATTTTAACTTTTAGTGTATTGACTTTCGATATATTTTAATATTTGCCATGCATACAAATTACATTGACATTGACGTCACGTCGTGGATGATTATTGTATATTTCGAAAATAAATATTTTAAACATTAGTATTCAAAAATTTATTACACTTTCATCAACTGTTTCATCCAATTTGTTAAGTAAAAATATTTGTTGTACATTTAAGATACAGTAAGAAACAGTGTGCTATAATCAATTGTAACAATGATGTTACCTAGGAAAAATATTCTAATTTGATACATCAAGATCGTCAATTGTTACACGTTCGTGTAATTTAAACAAAATTTTCATCCGAGGTTGCAACGATAATTCAAACAATATGTATTATTTTTTCCATGTAACTCTGAACAAAAATTAAAATAATGAATATTTAACGATAGAAAAATTTGAATAGATAACAATTTAANTTTTCATCCGAGGTTGCAACGATAATTCAAACAATATGTATTATTTTTTCCATGTAACTCTGAACAAAAATTAAAATAATGAATATTTAACGAAAGAAAAATTTGAATAGATAACAATTTAAAAAAAAGAAAAAGTATTTTACAATTCCATGTATCCGGGGCATAGGATGATGGATGGCATCGTGAAACGAATATATGAAAATAAAAGTAATTTGAATATTATAAAACTTTGATCAGCGGTACGAATATAATATTAATTCTGATCGAAAGATTAATTTGATGACTGAATTGATGACGTCACGCGTACCATCAAAATGTTTTGAAAGCATTTATGAAAAAAATGTTACGTATTTACATATCTCGCGGTACAATCACGCGAGCAGTATCATACGAAGCAAGACTGGTGTGTCGGTAACGTGCTAACAAGAAAGTCGCCAACCATGCTAGTTAGATTATATCGAAATTTTACAAATAATCTATCCTTTTGTCTACGCGTTAATTCTCTTAGATCGACAAATGGAAGATATCGATTCTCTTCTACGATTCAAAGTGATACTTCAGAGGTAATATATTTCGCATTAAGAATACAAAGTTGCATAGAAATTGGTAAACTTTTTAACAGGAACGAAAAGTTAATGTCGATGGAGTAAACATCAATTACCTGAGAATTGGAACTGGTGAACATCCAGTTTTACTACTACCGGGTGCCGTAGGTGAGCAACTTTATAAAAATTTTCGCACGCGGTGCATTATAATTGTGCCATGCCATCCATTTACTTTGCGAATGGTGCTGCTCTCTAGGGGAGTTGATCATTAAAAATGTAACTAAATAGCCACGTATGATTATACATGTTCACAACTCGAACGACACATTTTTCTAATCGTGTTATACTATGAAATAAAACGGGGAAATATTATTATTATTATTATTATTATTATTATTATTATTATTATTATTATTATTCAGGCATTGTTTGTGATTTCTTATTGAGCAAATTCTAAACAATGCGAAACGAGAGATATGTCATCGATGTCTGTTTGAAATGACGTTAGATTATAATATTATGCTGCAGGTTCGATTTGGACAGATTTCAAACCACAAGTAGAAGGGCTCGATAGAGAAAAGTTCACTGTAGTAGCATGGGACCCTCCTGGCTATGGAAAATCGAGGCCACCCGATAGAACATTTCCGGATGATTTTTTTCAGCGCGATGCCGCTTGGGGTTGCAATTTAATGAAAGTTTTGGGTTACACAAAATTTTCATTGATAGGATGGAGCGACGGTGGTATTACTTCCTTAATTCTCGCTTCAATGTTTCCGGAAAATATTCGAAAGATGGTAGCTGTTGCTGCGAACGCCTATATAACACCGGAAGAAGTTGAGATTTACAAAAGTACGTTCTTTTACTTTGATTTTTTGAAAGTTGATCAACATTAGCGATCAGATCGTTTGATTCGTTCGCGTGTCAATAGAATATCGAAGCGTCGATAGTTGGTCAGAAAAAATGCGAGCGCCGATGATAGCGGTTTACGGAGAAGAATATTTCCGAAATATTTGGTCTAACTGGGTAGACGGTATTTTGAGAATTTGTGAGAAACAAGATGGTAACTTATGCAAAGAGTCCCTGTTGAAAATTAAATGTCCTACTTTAATCGTCCAAGGAAGCAAAGATGCTATGGTACTTCCCGAGCATCCGATTTATTTAAAGGATCACATTACCGGAGCAAAGTTTGTATCATATCTAATCAATATTGGGATCAAAATTTAATCAAGACTAAGCTAATTAAGAACAATTTCAGGCTGAAGATTTTTGAAAAGGGGGCACATAATTTGCATTTACGATATTCCGAAGAATTCAATGATCTCGTTACTAAATTCTTAACCGAATGATGGATGCTACTTTGATTCACTTTTCTCTATGCAATATAAACTTTTTTATCTCTTGTATATCTCTTGTCATACCTTATCTCAATACTGTTGTGCATCGTATTGGAATGATATTTTTACGATACATGTTATTTTTCTTAAACCAATCTCTACGACTAGTTACAGATGTTAGAAAAAGCATCCTTATTAAGTGTTCAAACAGCATTTATTCTACGATACATCGAATGCATGACGCAGCATAGAGGACACACGTGGGATAACCGGCACAGAAATCAAGTCAGAGAAAGGAGCTGCGAAACCATGTGGGCGACGAAGGTTTTCCGTAGGTTTATTTCTCTCGATAGGGTACGTTTCCAAAAACGTTTCCATTTTTTGAATTGAAAATCAATCGTTAAACAACCTTTCCCTAAATTTTTCATCCGCAACGTATGTTAATTTTAATCTTAAATCTTTCTTTTACTCGAAAACATTATCCTATTATTGAACAATTGATACAATAAAAATCAAGGTATAACCAATTTGACGAAGGGAATGAGATTAACGTTCGGATTAAAATAGATAACATAACAGATACTAGGTATGAATTAATGGAATTCAATACGCGCGTCAAGGACCGCCCATCCGAAATACCCGCAATGCGCTTCGGACGAAAATCGATCCCGTTCTTCGTCTCGGCTACGCCCTAAAGAATCATTTGCCAGAAAACAACGACACGAATTTGCTACTTTAATAACAGAATTATAACAATGTCACCCTTCCTTTCTTACTTAAATTCTTTTTCGTGCGTATGACTTTAAATAATAATTACAACAACGATATAAAAAGGAGTTTTCGAGCAAAACGGATTGCTAAGATTCGCGTCGAGATTGTATCTGCACGCAGATAGAAAGTGGTCTTGTGCCACTTATTATACCAGTGCCTTTACAGTAAGGATGAAAAACAGCGTGCGATCGAGCAGAAGCATTCACGGAACACTTCTACTCTGACATGTTCGTAACAAATACGAACCAATTAAAATTGCATAACGCGCAAAAAATTAGCATGATATATGACGATTGAACGACCCCGTGATCTCAAGAGCACGTGATCTTATTCGTCAAAAAATGATGAAAAATAAGTATCGTACAATACGTATTTCTATCCTGTTACGTTTGACATCTTTGTTTCGAACTAAAGTTGCGTTACACGAGTTTAATCGTTATAAGCAACGAAAGAAAATAAATAGTAGAGGTGACATATAAAATGCAGCAGACGTGTCCAAATATGGGTAGACTGCTTCACGATCCGATCGTGCGAACCTCTCCTTATTCTTTTCATTGTGTCTTCTATCGTTTTCCCTTTTCTCGGTAAACACTTTAACGCTTTAACGCTTTAACGCTTTAACGGTTTAACGCTTTAACGCTTTAACGAGGTATTAAAAACATTTCTCTAACGCACAACTCGTAGAAGAAAATAAGTCCTACGATAAGTCCTCGTGTAGAATTTTACGTGACACGCGAATGCTTTAAAAGGGACAATCTCTCTCCTACCGTAACATTATTTTTCATCCAATCTTTGCGAACACAATGTTGAACAGAAAAATTTTCGCGCTACTTCTATCCTGAGACGACAAACAGTTCTGTTTAGGCAAAATATAAGCAAAAACCGAATATGCAAATGTCTTTCCTCTTTCCTGTTTTGGAAGCACGGCATCGAGTTACGATGACATCACCGCGAGGTGTTACTCAATAACCAGACTCTCTCAAAATTGGATATTTTCAGAAAATTATGACATTGCGGTTAACTAAAACATTTCCTGGTTTATAATTCTGTGCCGTTTGGTATGCGGCAGGTGATAAATTGGATCGATGATAAATTGGATCGTACCCGTTTCATCTTGATCGACGAATGTTAATCGAAAGAATATAAAAGTGTAAAAACGATATAAATTCAAATTTATTATAAACACGAATAAAAAATACACAGATTAAACAGGGTGGTGAAAGTTAAACCACGGAACAGTGACAGGATTGAAACGGGAAAAGAGAAGGAGAAGATGCAAAGGAACGAGATCGAGAAGAACGACCGAGTGACTCACAATCAGATTTCGAAGCTACCGTTATCGAGTTGGTTCTCTTGATCCACGACTCCGCCGCGATGTACCCGCACGCTGTCCTCCAAAGTAGAAAACGACACCATTTACGGCAACTTGCGGCTCCGTTGTTACTCGTTTTCAGACCTATATCGCTCGTGATCGTTCGAGAAAGTGGTCGTGTGTCAAAATCTTGTCCTCGATACAACTCGGCCACCCCCACTGATCTCCGCATGAAAAACCACCCGATGTTCCGTAGTTTCTGAAACGTACATGCAATGTAGATTCCGAAACGTATCACTTTCAGGAGTGGTAGTTGTGGTAATTGAGACGCATCGTTACGGATATACGCCTGCGGAAATATTTAGACGTATTTGTCGTGCACGACGTTCTCGGGATCAATAAAAGTTGAGGCGGGGCAAGGTTTAGTCTGGCTGCCGTTCCGACTCGATTCTCTCGGATCGTACTCCTCCTCCTCCTCGACGTCCTTGTCATCGACGCTACTAAATGGCTTCGAAACGCACGAACGACGCGCAACTTCTTTCCAACCCTTTTGTTCGTTGATGTAATCGTCGACTACATCCATCGATTCATACGATAAGCTGTCTGCTAGAAATATTCGTCCAAGATCATTTTTACGAAAGAGTAAAAAATACAAGTACATTTTTGAAGGTCAATAGTATCGCGACTCATGGCCACCCCTTCTGACATGCGTACCAAGCAACGTTACATTTATCCTTGTTAACAAAGAACATTATTATGTCGTTGGCTCGAAGATTCGAAGGACGAAAAAATTCGCAGAATTTTTGTCATAACATTACTTGCCGATACTCTTGACAATCGATCGTCGGAGAGAAATTCGTTGAATGCTCGTGACTCACCCTTATCGCGTACAATGTACGAAATCAAATATTCCGATACCAAATGATCTTTTGAACGCGTTCTCCAACCTAATTTCCAATTCTTCGGACGTATATTCTGCCGATAAATACGGCTGATTGCGTACAATTATTTTCTTGGCTACCATTCTTATGATCCCACAGTTATAAAACATTGTTAAGTAACGAGAAAAGCATAGATCGAGCGTCAATTATCGGATGAAACTGTGTATAATAGGTAAAAACGATGCGGAAATTTGTTTTTTGTCGACACAGAAACCTCCGCGTAAACTTCTCGTTCGTCTAAATTGGACGTGATGTCAGCGATCGTTTCTATATACTCGCGGACTCGTTTAATCGCACGGCCAACGAAGGACAATCAGAATGGAGCATCGTCGCATTGGTCGTATTCTCTCGAATCGACTCGGTAACGTGTAATCAACTTCTATTCACGCAATTCGTGCACAACTCTTCTTACCCGGTGAAAGTTTTCCATTTTTACGCGCTATACGTGCATAGGTACGTCGTAGAGGTCTGATCGATAATCGGCGCATTCCGCTATCTTTTCGTTCATCTCGATCGAGATGATTCAACACAATCGGGAAGATCGACAACAGATCGAACCGAGACACGTACGATTCTCGAAAAGCCGTCTTCCGGTTTGTCAGAGAGGAAACGGGAGGAACTGGTTAAGCGAAAAGCAGCTACGCTCCAGCGTAGCAGTATGCCAGCAACCAGAGGTAGACACACTCTTAGCTTCTCTCGGTTACAATTTACCTCGATAATAAATATGATCCCCCGTTATCGGCAGGCCCGTTACGTGCACGTATACACTGCGACGCGTGTCTATCAATGCGAGACAGTGTTCGCACGTACTCTCCGACAAGTGCGCGCAAACATATATGTAGCTCTGTACTCGTATGATACGCACACTTGGATGCGCGGTCGTGTATACACTATCGTGGCTGATTTTTTTCCTTCGAAACGAAGAGCGAGTGATCCATACATGGTAACGGTGAGAAGACTGGCTTATGCGTTGCAACGCGTAACCTACCCTACCTGCTCTCCAGTCTCCGCTCGTTCCGTTCTTCTCTCCTGCTTGTAAAAACGTAACGTGCGCGCCTTACCTTATTATATATGTATACGTACTGGCATGCTTCTACATTTTACATCCCATATGTGCATCCTATCTCTGTATACTTTCTACGCTTAACCATACTTCCAGATCGAACGTTCCTTAATAAATTTCTCCTTTGCGCAGAGCTACTTGATAATCAAGCGTAATCGCTGACTGCTGTAGCTCCAAGATGCAACAGTAGGCATAAAATGATCTTGTTTCGTTTTTTCTTTTCTTCGTTTCGAATTTTTTTGCCGGGTGTAGCTACTTTATCGCGGCTATTGCTCGAAAGGCAACACCATTTTTTTTTTTCTTCCTTTTTTTTTATTATATCCGCAATATTTGGGTGGGTGTGTACTACGCCGGTGACTCATGTATCGACTTTTCTCCCAGCCAGCTTCGGGCAAGTGGGGTGGATTTAAGGCAAACCCGCCCAGGTAAGGGTGGAGAAAATCGCAATGAAATAATCATCCACGTAACTACACCGTACACGCGTTGTATGAATGGAAAAAATAAATGAAAAACTTGACGATATAAATGTTGCCACGTTGTGGTAAAATCTGAAATAATTACAGTTTCGTTCGAACAAAAGAGCAGACGCTGCGTATATGGTTAAAAAAAACCGTTGATCTAACAATAATATTTGTTGGAACAATTGTAAAACGGATCGACTAATCTTCAAGTTTTTTCTTTTTTTTCTTCTATTCGACAACAATGGTATTATTTAATCGAGATTATTTCATCTAAGCCTGCTAATCGTAGCGTAAAAAGTAAAAATTTTAATCATGCCAAGCTTAGCTAGCCGACGATCGTGAAACCAGTGTTCACAAATTCTCGTGGAAATGGCTAAATTGTAACTAAATTTTCAACATGGAAATTATTACTTTTTACGAAGAGACACACCTCGATTGTATCGGAGAAAGAGGTCGGATTCGTGGGTCGATTGCTGTTAATCGGCAATTTTGGCGAATCGAAATTTTCAACGATGTCACATCCGCAGAAGTTGGAGCACCGTCGGCGCAGAATCGTCGTAGCAGTTGGCAACGCTGCCGACGCTGGCTGGTGAAAAGGTGGCGGGGCTCGGGCGTCGACCAATCGCAAACGCTACTCGAGACGCCCCCCGTCGCCCCACCTTGGTAGCGTAGAAGCTTGAAAATCTGTAACGGACGCCGCTGCCAAGGCATATTCGTTTCTGGGCTCTCGTGACGAGTTAGCGTGTGTCTCGTCGTTGGTTCGATTATTGCAGTAAACTTCAGGAAAAGTCCAAGAAACTACCGATCAGTATGAGGGAAATCGTTCACATTCAAGCCGGCCAGTGCGGTAACCAAATTGGCGCAAAGGTAAGTGTCGAAAAAATGTTCGAAATAATTGAATTCGCGGCCGCGTGTAAACCATTCGAACGCTTCTTTGTTCGGCGTCATAGCTGCTGCTACCAGCGTATCCGTGAGAAATCGTATCAGACGTAGTAAATGCCTGTACCATCTTTGCGTGTATCGCGATCGTAACCGTTACATACGAACGTATAGAAGAAAATGTTTTAAGTAGATGAAAAAACTGAGAAAGAAAAAGAAAGAAAAAGAAATTATAAAACTTGCTCACCTTGGCCGTAAATATATTTCTCACGTTTTGCGCGTGTACGTTATTGTAAGAAGCTAATCAAAGTAGGAAATTCTTCGAATTTTATAATCGTCTAACGAATTATTTCGATGAAGAAACGTGTTACAATCGAGCTACGTGTACCGCTGGCATGCGAAAAAAAACGGCAACCTCGCTCGGTCGAAGACCTGTCATGGCGACAGAGCTTCGCCGGCCGGCGAAGTATACTTAACGGTTTTTTTTTCCCCGTCAACCCGAGATCTCTAACGAAGCGTTGTCGTCAAGTGTTAGATACGCGTTCCTGCTCTTTCGTTTCGTCCATCAAAAATGTCGATGCACTTTTTGGAGGGAAAAATATTGAAAACCATCCTTCGGTTAAACGTTTCTAGAATGTTTTAATTAAACTGTAGGTCTGGGGCGTGGTCTATCTCTGGCGTCGAGATACACCGGTTGATGCGGCAACGGAATCGAACGGTTGCGCGCGCAATCGACGCGGTTCTCTCTTTCTCTGTGCCTCCTTGACTTTCTCGTACATAAATTCTTTGCTCGCATCTTTTAGTTTTTCTACATGTCCGGTGCAAACTTCATTTTCATGCCTTCCAGTGCCATATAGATGTCTATCGTAGTCTAACATTGCAAGATGTTAGAAGTTTTTTTTCTAGCCTTCTCTCGTATCAAACGTAACATTACTCGTTGAAATATTATTTTAGGAGTACGTACATTTTTTTCATCGATCGCGATATGATCAGTTTTGAAATTTTTATATTTCGCGATGGAAGAAGTATTCCTATTTCTCGATATATATACACACACATATATATATATATATATATCGTAACAACTGATTTGTGCGAATGGCGTACGTAGCAAGTAATGCAGTTGTAGTCACGCTCTCATAGTTTTCAAGGCTGTTTCATTGAGTCAACGTCCGCTACCTAAATTATCCATCACAATCTGCAACCATATTATCGATCAATGAGAATGTCAGTGAGAATATTTTGTACGAATTACGATCTCACTAGCGTGATCTATCAAACGCTGCGCTATTATGCAATAGTTACAACTACCCATTCAGGGATCTTGTAATCCAAGGACATCGTGTGTTGCGTGGCACAGCGAAACTTTTCCAAATACAGAAAGAAGATATCCTTTCGCCATTTTCTTTCGCGTTTCGTCGGTCGGTTTCAAGTTATTTTACGTTGGCAACGACCGACTGGATGCAGCCAGATGTATCGATCGTCCCTCGGGGTGTAAATTTGTAAGCCGCCATCTTGTGCGGATACGATTTTTGTTTTGAAAACAATGTTTAGACGATAACAATTTTGCATCCTAACGTACTGAAAAAGTTTCCTTTTTCGGTCGAATGTTCGTAAATTATAGAGCAAAATTATTCGGTAGGGAGGGGAGGGGAGGGGAGGGGGGGCGGTAATAGAACAATGGTTCTATAAGGCATAGAAGGTGACGTGCCACTTAACAGACTTCACTACTGACTTATTTTCGTTATCATAATTTTGTAACGATTGTTTTCTTGTTCCTTTTAATCTCGATAAACGCGTTATCGTAAATCAGTTGATTATGAATCGACGCTTCGCGCGTTTAATGTGTCACGATATATTGTATTTTAAATTTTTGGCAAACATTTAGATTTTCTAAATTTAAATCGTTACGAAGATCTGTAATGTTGAATGAACGAAAGTAGCGAATTGTGTCATTGGGCGGGAGTAAACAAGAAGCCTAGAGTGCACAGATCGGGTGTAGCGCCTTATGCTAATTAGGCAAGATTGGCATTGCAGTCATCATTTCTATATATAGCGGTGACATTGGTGACTCATCTCGGTACGACATTATACACATATTGCGTGCACAGGTCGGTGGTGGGAGGCAGTAAGGTTGGACAGCGTTCACTTCCCACTGACGATGGTCATATATGGTTACACACTGGTTAATGCATCTATCGTTTCCATGTAGGATGTTACAGTTTCCGTGGGTTCGCGATAATTAATATTACCGCAACCTCTGTCGTCGGATAGCTCCATCGAATTCGTTTATTTAAAGATACGTAAACGGAAGTAATTGCATAATCGTAAATTGAAAGGAATGAAAGATGAGGGTCGGAGATATCAGGGCAATTAAACTGGAGCTTTCGGTAGACGACACCAACGTTATATGCAAACACTTCCGACCTAGGACAAATTGAATTGCGGTAGCTATGCAGTCGTACTAACAATAAGTCGCGCAGTAGGCTTACCGGGTAACGTAATGTTACGCGTTGGTTCGTTTTATCCGTTACTCGATGCATCGTATCGATCGTTAATTAATTGAATTGTTATTTGTCGAAAGATCGCGCGTAGACGAGAGATTTTGTATCGGGATATCTATACTGTACACCATTGGCCAGTATTCTAAGACCGCATCGATTTCCAGAAATATACTGCAAGGTCTTTGAACTATGGTTAGGAGAGACGCGCGCGTGTTAACTAGTAGAGAAGAAGGCGTACGATTGTGCTACGCGTTGTTCGGTTGCATGTCCGTGCTGCGCATTCGTTCGTGTTCCGAGCAACGAGATTCGGCGACGGTTGAACACCGACGATCAACGCCGTACCGCTTCCCAAGGTCCGAGTAAAATGTACGTTTCGTAATCGATCTCGATTGGCGCTCGAGTGATTCGTTCGCGTTGAAATAGAAAAAAGAAAAATGGGAAAAAAGAAGGGAACGGAGAGAAGAAACTTTCGTCCTGGCTGCCAGGGCCTTTAATGAATGCGCGTATTACGACTAATTACACACGAGTTATTCACCGGCGAGGTCGTCGAACTGTTCTCTCGGTCGATAATACGGAAGAATGAAAACGGATGCGAGGGTAATCGCGAGGAGAAAGCATCGACGACTAGCGCCAAGTGCGATTTCTTTTTCGAGTACATTCGCCTCGTACGCCTACTACTTTACCGAATTGTTACACCGTATAAACGAGTTTTAACGAAACCGAACAATTTGTTTCAGTTTTGGGAAATCATCAGTGACGAGCATGGCATCGACCCAACCGGTACTTATCACGGCGACTCCGACCTCCAGTTGGAGAGAATCAACGTGTATTATAACGAAGCGTCTGGTGGTAAATACGTACCACGTGCCATCCTCGTCGATCTGGAACCGGGCACCATGGATTCCGTACGCTCGGGACCTTTCGGACAAATTTTTAGACCAGATAACTTCGTGTTCGGACAATCGGGAGCAGGCAACAACTGGGCAAAAGGTCACTACACCGAGGGTGCCGAACTGGTCGACTCTGTTCTCGATGTAGTCAGGAAGGAAGCCGAAAGCTGCGATTGCTTGCAAGGTTTCCAGTTGACTCACTCTCTGGGTGGCGGTACCGGTTCCGGTATGGGAACGCTGCTCATCTCCAAGATTCGCGAAGAATATCCCGACAGAATCATGAACACATACTCAGTCGTACCGTCGCCTAAAGTATCAGACACCGTCGTAGAACCGTACAACGCAACACTTTCGGTACATCAGCTGGTAGAGAACACGGATGAAACATACTGCATTGACAACGAGGCCCTTTACGATATTTGCTTCCGCACATTGAAACTTTCTACCCCTACTTACGGTGATTTGAACCATCTCGTCTCTCTCACAATGTCCGGTGTCACCACTTGCCTGAGGTTCCCTGGTCAGTTGAACGCTGACTTGAGGAAACTCGCCGTAAACATGGTACCGTTCCCTCGACTTCACTTCTTCATGCCAGGTTTCGCGCCTCTCACCTCGCGCGGTAGCCAGCAATACAGGGCCCTCTCCGTACCAGAACTTACTCAACAAATGTTCGATGCGAAGAATATGATGGCGGCCTGCGATCCCAGGCACGGAAGGTATCTCACGGTAGCAGCCATTTTCCGTGGCAGAATGTCAATGAAAGAAGTCGACGAGCAAATGCTCAACATTCAAAACAAGAACAGCTCGTACTTCGTCGAATGGATACCGAACAACGTGAAGACTGCCGTCTGCGATATACCACCCCGTGGCTTGAAGATGTCTGCCACTTTTATCGGCAACTCGACGGCAATTCAAGAACTGTTCAAGAGAATCTCCGAACAGTTCACCGCCATGTTCAGGAGAAAAGCTTTCCTTCACTGGTACACAGGCGAAGGTATGGACGAGATGGAGTTCACCGAGGCCGAGTCCAACATGAACGATCTGGTTTCGGAGTATCAGCAGTACCAGGAAGCCACCGCGGACGAGGACGCGGAATTCGACGAGGAGCAGGAAGCCGAGGTCGACGAAAACTAAACATCTACTCTCTCTGTCTCTCTCCCCCCCCTACTCTACTTACTACTTATCATCATCCCTCCGTCGTCTCTCTTCATCCTCGTGCTGCTTCTTAATTCTGCGTTTATCTCCTCTTTTTCCTATTTTTTCTCTCTTTCCTTTTTTAAATTTCTTACAGTCTGTCCCCAGGCGCGCTTTTCTCATCGTACTCGTCGAATAATTTGAGGAAGAAAATACACTTTGTTTATCGTTCCCTTTTCCGTATCTTTTTTTTTTCTTTTTTCTTTTTTATAATTTCGTCTTACCGTTTTACGAAGCGCGTCTTTATATCCAGTGTATAACCGCTGTTGCGGACACCGTCATCTTTGAATAAATTATTATCATATAAGTGTATGATTTTATAAGAATCCCTTATTATTACCGTATAAATACTCTACCATAGTGAACGATTAATTTTTTATATTTATAGAACTGCATCGTAGGCGTATTTGTATTTATATTTGTTCTCTTTATCTATCGATTTTTATACTATTACTTATAGATCCAAATAAGGTAGATCGTTTAACCGAGGAGTACTAAAAATTGCTGTCGTGATTAAATATCCAGCTAATGCGACAAACTGAATTGAAGATCGTTTGAAACTCCAACGTCGTGTCTGTTCAATCGCAATTTATTTAAAAAATGATCTTGTAAACATTCGAGAATAAACGGTGTGAAATTGTATCGAGAAAGGAGCATCGTTAAGCGTATCTATCTCGGCAGTTTGTTTCTCAAGTGCGTTCGCTCGATCAAAAGATACACGCGATATAGGATAAAGAGATTCGATCGTGTCGCCATCTGTTGTCAAACGGAACGGTCATCGATTTGCTCAAAACGACCCGTAGTTCGGTATTCGATGATTATCGTTGATACGGATACTGAATTTATTGACCGTAAAAAATAATCGACCATTCCCGTCTCTCGTTCGAATCGTCAGCCTGTTGGATGAAAATTCTCGGAGCAACGAAGAAAACGTTTATTTCGAAAAATAATACAAACTTTAATATAGGATCATTTTCTGTTCGTTTTCGAGGTTAACGTTCAAATGGCGAGCGATTCAACATTCTCGCGTACGTGTTGTTTCTTGGATCGGTTAAAAAAAAGGATCGCGTTTCTGCGTGCAGTTTTGAAACTTGCAGACAGGAAGCAATTAATCGCGAACAGTGCTATGATCTGAACGATTCTCAACGCGTCGATTGGTCGCTCGAAAATTCTTGAAATTACAATGTAATTTACGGTGTAAGGTTTGTGATTCGGATAGACGAGATAGGACGACGACAAGGACGAAACAATTTCGATGGAATTTTAACGGGCGTTCACAAGTCTTGGTGTATCCTACTAACGGATTGACATAATACAGTTAAGTCGATGAAATCGGAGCACCGTGGCGGTCCACGGTATCCATCGATGTTTTTGCTCGGCGATCGTTTCTCGATCGATCTTGTACCGCGGTTGCTTGGAACGTTGATCGGAAAAAAATTCGAGATTGACGAAACGGATGATCGATATCGATTTACGAATCGGATCGTATTTTCAAGAATCGGTTTCAGGCAGAAGATATCGAGAGTATAGGAAAAGTTGACTCGGTGATTGGCCAGAGCCGCTGAATGGATGAGGAAAGATGGATTGTCGCGGTGGTAGGTTTTCTTGGACGAAGCGGCAGACAACGACCCCGTGGCACAGAAGGTATGACTCATCGTCCGGCTATACGTACCGGCGCTCAGCCCGCCGGTGTCTCGCTCGGTGAATTCGATCCAACTCGAGACAGTGCCTGCTAATTACGAGCCATGTTTCATTCAATCGTTGGTCCGAGCGAAAACCGCGACACGGTTTTCTATCGAATTTTTCAAGATACGCTTTGCTCGTGCATGCGAAACATTAGTTCCGCAGGAACGTAACGCGACGCGGAAGTGCAGGGTAGATAACGATAACGCGTACCGTTTTACCGATCGATACACGCGATAGAGGTATCGAAAGCGGGCGCGTTCGAAGCGTCGTCGAACGTTGGAGTTGTTCGAAAACGAACAAAGAGCGACCCGTTGATGACGAGATGGGGGTGACGAGCAGGGACAGGGACCGATCGTGAGTTACAATAATAGAAAAAAGGGATTTTACAGCGGCAGGGGATCGTGAAACAGTGGGACTCGCAGCTGGAGACGAGGCAACGCGATGCGACGTTCCTTTCGACGAACAACAACCAAGAAAGCCGAACGATACGCGACGTTTCAAGAGTGACTCACGAGACGAAAAAGGTCTCGCATCGGTCCTGTTTAGCTTTTTCACGTTTTTCTACCTTTTCTTGAGAACGATATCGTCGTTCCATACCAACAGAGAGAACGCATAGAATTCGTGGCACGCGTAGGCGCACCGTATGAATCCGAACAAGAATTTTCGCCAAACCATTCGAAATAAAGGTTGTCGGATTGCGAGCGCATAGGTCCAAAAGACATTCTGGTGGTCGGGTTATATTTCCGGTAGATGCGCTTCGAGTTCATCGAACAGGATATCCTGTTCTCTTTTTTTGGTTTTTTTTTTTCGAGTACATGAAAAAAAGAGAGGATATCGCGGTTGCGAAGCTCTCTCTAAGTTGAAAACAGTATCGATTTGATCGCGCGGAGAAAGAGGAAAAGAAGCGTAAAGCGTAGGACAGGAGGAGCGAGAGCGATAGAACGTATGCAAGAAGGTTCGGAAAGACGGGGCGTATTCGTTGGCCGTTGCAGAGAAACGAACGCGATGGAGCTCGAGCTATCTCGTTGTTGGAGGCCAGAGTTGGGCATCGTTCCAATAATGTTTGAATCAAAACTAGGAATTCGATGAACGAAGTTATACTACATCGATGAAGGAAAATGTTGGTCGAAGTCTCGGTTGGTTGTTGGGAATAAAATTTTGCCAACTCTCCTGGAGGGTGCTCGTCGGCTGCTCGACTCGGCCGGCTTCTCGCCGGTTGGAGAATCTTCTCCCCCTCCGTGTGGTCCGCGCGAAGCACGCTAGAAGCACGCCGAGTAACCGAGCGGAGAGTCGACCTCAGGACACCGACACGAGCGCGTTTCCTCGTCAGTTTCGCTCCGCAGGCTCCACTCCACTGGTGCACTCCTGCGCGACACTCGACTGCACCCGGTTCGCTGCACACGCTCTCTCGTTGCGCTGCTCGCATTCGCTGCCGCACACCACGCACACTCGGTGCTCCACACGATTCCCCGAGAAGGTTCGTCCGTCGCAGGACTATTCTCTCTTCGGTCTTCCAAGGGATCAGCTGTTCGCTCAGCCGCACCTTTTTTCCTCGACCGAGCAAAGGGAACGCGGAGAAAGACCAGGTTCAGAATGAGGGAGATCGTGCATCTGCAGGCTGGACAATGCGGAAACCAGATCGGTGCAAAGGTAGGTCGGTCAGTCGTTTTACCAATACCATCAAGGAATATCGTTTCGGATATCCTTTCTTCCCTTCTAACTTTTTTTCTTTGCAAACCCGCTTGGACTTTTTCCGAGTCCAGATCGTTCCAACGAAGGCTTTCCTTCTCAACGATTGGACGCGAAACGGAACTCGTTTCTGGATACCTTTTATTTCCTCCAATTTCCTCCAATTTCCTTCCATTTCCTTTGTACAGTCGGTCCGAGTTCGTAATCGAATCAAAGATAAGGCGTCGGCGGCGGCAGCGACGACGCGACGGCGGTGAGTAATGAGACGGAATTTAAAGTGTCTCCTACTCCGACTTCTCCGCAACGAAGGGCCGTACGCGTCGTTGTCGCTCGAACGCTCGCCACGAATATTGACCACGAATATGTACGCTGTCTCGTTCGTTCTTCTTTACCTTGCATCGAGAAACGTAACCGAGAAAATTGCCGCGGTTCAAGTCCTTTCGATTCCTCGTTCATGGAAATGTTCGTTGCGTCGCACTTGCTCTTTAATCGAAGCAAATGTATTTTCAAAATCGCAAAACACCGCACGGTGGTAACGGAATCGTGAAAAGGATCGATGATCATTTGGTTGCTAACCGGAAAGTAACCAGAGGCTACTAAACGCGAATTCTAGGGAATTATCGGTTAGATCGTCTCTAGTTTCCCCTTTCTTTCTTTCTTTCTTTCTTTCTTTCTTTCTTTCTTTCTTTCTTCCTTTTTTTCTTTCTCTCTTTATCTCTTTTTACGGTGCAATTAAAATCGTGTCGCTTCCGTGTCCAGTTTGTGGAACAATGGTGAAACTCTTCCATGCGGAAAACGACTTGGGGCGACCAACTGTAAATTCCATCCCGAACAAAGGGGGACTCGTTGGTCTCCGTTCGAGGAAAGAGTCGCCGTTCCGAGATTGGGTTCCCGTTCCAACGATCGGAGAGAAACGAAAAGCGTAACGAGCGTAATCCTAATTGCTTGAATCGCTTGCATCGCTTGTATCGCTCCAATAATTAAGCGTTTCTCGACTCTGGTACAATGCACAGCAAACTACAGCGTCGCGAAACGATTGGGAACGGACCGGCTCGCGGTTATCCTGGTCCTCGTCGGCGCCGTCGTTGTCGTCGCGAGTATCGCGATGGATGGATGACTATTAATAGAAGAGAGAAAATAGCGAGAACGAGATAAATGGAGACCGACGAGAACGTGGGCCAAGGGAGGGTGTAAACTCGAGTTAAGAGGAGAAGGCTGCGTTAATTTCGTGTATATCCGTTTTTAGACGCTGCGTTTCTCGTTACCCTGTTCAAAGGAACTCTTGCTCCGCTATCAACGTTCGTTGAAACGCAAAAAGAAAGGGTGGGAGACGATAGACCGACGACGCGTTATCGAACCGTGCGTTACCACGCAACACGTTCTCAAATCTCACACGCGCTATTATTTGCGTTGCAGTTTTGGGAAGTGATCTCCGAGGAGCATGGGATCGACCAATCGGGCATCTATCACGGAGACAGCGATTTGCAGTTGGAGCGAATTTCCGTCTACTACAACGAGGCTTCTGGTAAGATGGAAACAGATTTCGTTTCGGGTATCTTTGTTTCTTTGTTTTTTTGGTTTTTTTTGTTTTTCGAGAAATCGTTGCATCGGTGCAAACAGCGAGTTCGATCGACGGTGAACGAACGACGAGAAGAAAGACACGCTGGATCGCGCGGCGAGAAACGGGGTTCGTTGATTTCACGCGAGCTCTAAAATAGAAACGACCGCGGTTGCAGCGACACGAGGAAAAAGACAACGTCGCGGAAAAAGAGCGACAAGAAGGAACGTGTTTGGCGACTAAAATAACCGCTTTGTCCGTTCACCACCCTTGAATCTAAGATCGCACGAGCGAGCAATCGATCGGTTGATTTGCAAACGGTGTCGAACGTTTCCGTCGGCCATTTAGAGAGTTGCCAAACCTAGTCGCGGCTCTTCTTTCGGTAGAATAACAATACCATTGGAACCCGTTTAATATGGACGACGATACGCTCGGACCATCGTCGGTTTTGGAAGCCGCGCGCGTGTCCGGCCTCGCGGGACAACGTTCGCCCCTTTATGGATCGAACGACGCACCGTTTCTTTTCTCGACCGAATCAATTCGAGCCTGATCGGTATTGCCTATCCTTGCAGTTGCGACCTCGACCAATGGAGGAAAGTACGTGCCAAGGGCCATTCTTCTGGACCTGGAGCCAGGAACGATGGACGCTGTTCGATCGGGAGCCTACGGAAAACTGTTCCGGCCTGACAATTTTGTGTTTGGCCAATCGGGAGCGGGCAACAACTGGGCGAAAGGTCATTACACCGAGGGTGCCGAATTGGTCGATTCTGTCCTCGACGTTGTTAGGAAGGAATGCGAGAACTGCGACTGTCTTCAAGGTTTTCAGCTGACTCACTCTCTGGGTGGTGGTACCGGATCCGGTATGGGAACGCTGCTCATCTCCAAGATTCGCGAAGAATACCCGGATCGAATTATGAACACGTACTCGGTGATGCCGTCGCCTAAAGTGTCGGATACCGTGGTAGAGCCTTACAACGCCACTCTGTCCGTCCATCAATTGGTCGAGAACACCGACGAGACCTATTGCATCGACAACGAGGCCCTCTACGACATCTGTTTCCGAACGCTTAAGGTTTCGAATCCCAGTTACGGTGACTTGAATCATCTGGTATCGCTCACCATGTCCGGCGTGACCACTTGTCTCAGGTTTCCCGGCCAGCTGAACGCCGACCTACGAAAGCTAGCGGTCAACATGGTTCCGTTCCCTCGACTTCACTTTTTCATGCCCGGCTTTGCTCCGTTAACGTCTAGATCTATGCAACAATACTCGGCGCTCTCGGTGCCCGAGCTTACGCAGCAGATGTTCGATGCGAAGAACATGATGGCCGCGTGCGATCCTAGGCACGGCCGATATCTCACCGTGGCCGCTGTCTTTCGCGGAAGAATGTCGATGAAGGAGGTCGACGAGCAAATGCTCAGCGTGCAGAACAAGAATAGCTCGTACTTCGTCGAGTGGATACCGAACAACGTGAAGACTGCCGTCTGCGACATACCGCCGAAGGGTCTAAAAATGTCCTCGACCTTCATCGGAAATACCACCGCCATTCAAGAACTGTTCAAGAGAATCTCCGAACAGTTCACCGCCATGTTCCGAAGAAAGGCCTTCTTGCACTGGTACACCGGCGAAGGTATGGACGAGATGGAATTCACCGAGGCCGAGTCCAACATGAACGATCTGGTGTCGGAGTACCAGCAGTATCAGGAGGCCACCGCCGAGGAAGATTTCGAAGCCGAGGAGTGCGCGGACGACTTCGAGACTTGCGAGCAAGAGTAAATCGAGAAAAATCGCACCACCGATGAGTGGAGAAATTATCCACCGATCGAGACACTTTTTCCCTCTCCTCTCGACTCTTCCTCTTTTTTTCATTTTATTCTTATTCTCTCCTTTTATACTTTTATACATAAATTCTGTTTCGTACCATCGAAGAGTTTACCGCAGCGACCAGTATCGAGGCCTTTCGAACGACTTTCGATTCCTATAGCTCGCTCCGCTAAAAGAGGTAAGGAGAACAGCGCAAAGGATTCAGCGTTTAAGAAAAACGTCGACGACGACTTGCGACAGCTCGACCAAACACCAAAGCACCCGAACCAAAAAAGTCTACCTTCTTCGTTGCATCTACGGCAACTGTATCGCATGCATATTAATCGTGGCACGCGTTTCACAATGTAACGCAAGTTTGTTCCTTGCAGAAATATACGTTTTTTCAAATATTTTCGTTCCTTTCTTGTGTCATTGTTCTCGTCGCGCAAACGACAACCCTTCATCCCGTCAGTTATCGTACTCCACCGAATCCTCGACGAAGCTGGTTTCCGCTATCGTTTCTTGATGTCGTTGATACTCGGACGTAAGATCGGACAGCATCGATCGGGAATCGAAAAACTCCGTCTCCTCCATACCCTCGGCCGTGTACCAATGCACGTATGCTTTTTTCTTCATCATACCGTCGAAAACGTTCGTCAGTCTTTTGAAAGGTTCTTGAATCGCCGTCGTGTTCGATATCATGGTGGCGCTCATGCTGAGTCCTCTCGGAGCGATGTCGCACATCGCGGTTTGCACGTTGTTTGGTATCCATTCGACGAAATAGGGGCTGTTTCTGTTTCGTACGTTCAACATCTGCTCGTCGACGCGCTGCAACCAGACCAAAGCAGGCATACTTGTTCGGTTAGACGAACGGACGAGCGCGTTTTCCTACTCCCGATGCTTTAACGCGAGATAACGATTAAACGACCACGGTTTCGTTTCCCAACCTTGCTCGATACTCTGCCTCTGAAGATGGCAGCTATCGTGAGGAACTTTCCCAGCCTCGGGTCGCAGTAGACGAACATGCTGTTCGCGTGAAACAATTGTTGCGTCAATTCTGGAACCGAGAGAACCGTGTACGGTGCAGCGCTCCGGGAAAGAAGCGGGGCGTATCCGGGAACGAAAAAGTGAAGCCTAGGAAAGGGTACCAAGTTGACCAGTAGCTTTCTGAGATCGGTATTCAATTGGCCGGGAAATCTGAAGCATGTCGTGATGCCTGACATACAGCCGGATATCAAACGATTGGCGTCGGTGTACGTTGGCGTTGTAAGTTTCAGGACGCGGGTGCAGATGTGATGCATCGCTCGATTCTCCACGCAAAATGTTTGGTCGGTGCACTCGATCGATTTGCTGAGAGCCAGTACCGCGTTGTACGGTTCTACCACGACGTCCGACATCTCCGGGGACGGGATTACGCTGTAAGTCTTGACGATCCTCTCCGGATACTCTTCTTTGAGCCTGGTCATCAACAACGCGCCCGTTCCACCGCCGGTTCCGCCACCAAGGGAATGAACGATTTGAATGCCTGAATCAAACGGAATTGAAACAGATAAGACCGGAAGAAGAGAGAGGGTGGTGCGTTGGACTGTACTAGCCTTGCATCAGATCGCAGGACTCTGCTTCCTTGCGAATCAGATTCAACGCGACGTCGGTTAATTCGGCGCCCTCGGTATAGTAACCTTTCGCCCAATTGTTCGCAGCGCCAGCTCGACCCGCCGCAAAGTTTTCCGGTTTGAACAATCTCCCGTACGCTCCGGACATCACGGTGTTCAAGCTTCCTGGATCGAGATCGACCAGGATAGCTCTCGGAACGAATCTACAGCCTAAAAGAAAGAGCAAGCTCGCTTTCCACCGTTTGACTCTGGCTGGATAGCTAGAGTTTCGCCAAGGATACCTGGCCCTTCCACAAAATACACGTTCATCCGTTGCAACTGAATCTCTGAATCCCCTCGAAACGATCCGTCTATGCTCAAGCCATGCTCGTCCGAGATTACCTCCCAAAACTCCCAAGGAAATGTTAGGGTTGCGTCCATGTGTTAAGAAGAAACTGAGAAAAGGGAACCCCATTCGTGTTCTTACCTTTGCTCCGATATTGTTCCCGCATTGACCGACTTGTACGTGCACGATTTCCCGCATCTTTTGCCTTTTCTACGGACTAGAATTTCTTTTCTTTTCTTTTTCTCTCCAACAATTTGACGAAAAATTTTGTCGAACATCAAGAAATAAAATGTTCGGAGCCAAGTTCACCCGGCTGTCCCATCGTTTAGATCTCTCGCGCAGTATCAATTGTTTCGCGTATCGTTTCGTTTCCCACAGACAATCGTATCGTTGATCGGTCGAGTAGAAATGCCACGATTCAAGTTAACGAAAAATTAATATGCATCAAAGAATATCTATTAAATGTTCAACAAAGATAATACAACTTTTCTAAAATAATTACAAGATATGTATACACCTATGTATATGTGTATAAATATATGTGTATATGTATATGCATATGTATATGTATATGTATATGTATATGTATATGTATATAATAAGGTATCATGCGATCATCATTGAAGGCACGTGTGTACATATAAAAATTCATCGAAAATCAATCGTAAAAAGATCAATGTACAAATGAAAAACGAGTTCGTTAAGATAGGGTACAAAGGTAAAAAGTTCAGTTCGCAAAATTTGATATTTCGCGGGGATCGGCTGATCGAAAAATTCCACGAATAATTTGTAGCTGTTGATCGAGTCTCTCGGCCGCGACTCGAGGACCGTGAAGAAGGTCATCCGGAGGAACGGACGCGACAGACCCGCTTCTCACTTTTCCGTCTCTTCCTCCTCGTCGAATTCTCCCTCGTCCTCCGCGGTGGCGTTCTGGTACTGTTGATACTCCGAAACCAGATCGTTCATGTTGGATTCGGCCTCGGTGAACTCCATCTCGTCCATACCCTCGCCGGTGTACCAATGAAGGAAAGCTTTCCTTCTAAACATGGCGGTGAACTGTTCGGAGATTCTCTTGAACAGTTCTTGAATTGCCGTCGAGTTGCCGATAAAAGTGGCGGACATCTTCAAGCCTCGGGGTGGTATGTCGCAGACCGCAGTCTTCACGTTGTTCGGTATCCATTCGACGAAGTACGAGCTGTTCTTGTTCTGAATGTTGAGCATTTGCTCGTCGACTTCCTTCATCGACATTCGTCCGCGAAACACAGCGGCCACCGTCAGATACCGTCCATGCCTGGGATCGCAGGCCGCCATCATATTTTTCGCATCGAACATTTGCTGCGTCAGTTCCGGTACCGTCAACGCCCTGTACTGTTGACTTCTACGCGACGTAAGCGGCGCGAAACCAGGCATGAAGAAGTGAAGTCGAGGGAACGGTACCATGTTTACGGCGAGTTTCCTCAAGTCAGCGTTCAACTGTCCGGGAAATCTGAGGCAGGTGGTCACTCCTGACATCGTTGCCGATACCAAATGATTCAAGTCGCCGTACGTCGGTGTGGAGAGTTTTAGCGTGCGAAAGCAAATGTCGTAGAGCGCCTCGTTGTCGATACAGTAAGCTTGATCGGTGTTCTCGACCAACTGATGAACCGACAAGGTCGCGTTGTAAGGTTCAACCACGGTATCTGACACCTTCGGGGATGGAACCACGGAGAACGTGGACATAATCCTGTCGGGGTACTCTTCGCGAATCTTGGAGATCAACAGGGTGCCCATTCCGGAACCGGTACCACCTCCCAGCGAGTGCGTCAGTTGAAAGCCTTGCAAGCAGTCGCAACTCTCCGCTTCCTTCCTGACCACGTCCAACACCGAATCGACTAGTTCCGCTCCTTCCGTGTAATGACCTTTCGCCCAGTTGTTGCCCGCCCCGGATTGACCGAACACGAAATTGTCCGGCCGAAAGATGTGTCCGAACGCTCCTGAACGCACCGAGTCCATGGTACCAGGCTCGAGATCGACCATGATAGCGCGAGGCACGTATTTCCCACCCGATGCTTCGTTGTAGTAGACGTTGATCCTTTCCAACTGCAAGTCCGAGTCACCGTGATAGGTACCGGTCGGGTCGATTCCATGCTCGTCCGAGATCACCTCCCAAAACTGTCGTTGTCGGAAATATGTAATCGGAAAGGGAATGGAAGAGTGAAATTTAGCAAAGGCGAACACAACCAAGGTTAAGTCGGCCTACTATCGTCCGTATCGTAGGCGAACGTTTACAAAGAGGCTCGACAACGTTAAATCAGAACCCAGGAACCCAACAACGCACTGACCTTGGCACCGATCTGGTTGCCGCATTGTCCAGCTTGAATATGCACGATTTCCCGCATCTCGAGATCGGTAACGCGTTAAAGGGAAGGCTAACGACGCAGAAATTTAAAAAACGACTCGACCGAAATTGCTCCTACGGCCGCCAAGGTGGTCCGCGATCGGTTGGAAGTCCAAGGACGAGGTACAGGCCCGTGACTCCTCGACTCGACGATGCTCTTCGCGAACGCGTTCGATACGTTTTCCGCAAACAGAAACAATCGAACGTTCGTTTCTCCTTGGCGACGCGGAATCGCGTCTAACCGCGATCCAATTCGCGACGTTTACCACCACTTTCATTTCCCGTTACGCCCCGCGCGTCGAATCGAGTAAGTTTACCGTTCAGTTAACGCGGATCAATATAAATGGGATTTATTAATCGGTAATAGACAAACGCGCGCGCACGGCAGCAGTATCGGCGATCGCGATAAAAGTGGCGGAAAGTTCGATTCACTGCGTCTTTCTTCGCTCGACGACGACCGATACGACGAACCGTTTGCTGGCAGAATCTGGTTGTTCCTCTCTGGTATCGGCCATGCTCGAGCAGTGAACGGACCGTGAATTCTCAGCATCCCGTTCGGTCGTTGGTGGTGACTCCTCCTGCAACGCGGACGACGACGAACGATTGCCTGGACGGCCGTTTACGAGATACCTCAAAGGGACGGATTCCGACTTGCCGTCCGAGTCTGCGTTCCTCTTGCTGAAACGTGTCGTTCGGCTATAGGTTTCGGTAACGAGGTTTGGAAATTACGATTCGATAACGGAAACGATACTGACTTTGGTAGCGTCGGGCAGGACCAGAGCTTGAAATCGGTTCCGAAAAGTTCGCCCTCCTCGATCGTTTGGGGCAGGTGAATGTTGAGGGTTTCCGGCAGGAAAATGGACGTGATAGCGCCGGCGACGCTGAGCGTGCCCATTATGATCAGAGGCAGGACTCTCGAGTAGACCGCCAAATGGACGATGTACGGGAAGGCGAGCAAACCGATTCCCGCGATGAACGAGGCGATTCCCATCGCCTGCGATCTCAGTACCGTCGGCAACAATTCTCCGACGAAGACGTAGAACACCGCGAAGGAGGCGGCGATACCAAACTTTCCGATCATCGCCAGGCACACCGTTACCCATACGGCATCTGTTGCGACACACGCGACACGTGTACCTTCTCCGTTCTCGATCGAACTTTAATCGCAAGCTCGAGAAAAAATTTGTACCTTCGGGAACGAACATGCAGGAGACACAGGCCAATCCACCTAGAAGCATGGTCAGACACAGGACCCATCTCCTACCGAGTCGGTCCATGGCGTACCAGGTGATCACGTAGGACGGTATTTCGACAAGGCCACCTGCAACAACCCGAATCGAGCAAAGAAATTCGATCGCGAGTCTTGCTCGTAAAACCTGGGACAAGAGTCGCGTCCGTCGATGCATCGCGCCGATAACGGTCGCAAAGGATTGGCGAGACTCGAGCGCACGTTCGTTAAATGCAACTTTGCGTATGCGTTACGACGCGCATGCGAAAACATGTTTACGAGCGACGCAATTCGACGCGACAAGACGCGACGATTGGCCGTGAAGGTCAATTCGCGAGAAGATCTCACGGCTTTACCGATGAAGAAGGCTAGGTAATCGGAGACGCCGAGGTTCGTCGTGTTGTAGGACAGACCGTTGTAGACGACCGCGTTCGCCACCCAGTCGAACGCCAGAATGAAAAATTTCTTCCTGATGTTTGGGTTTCGGACCAGATCCATCGGAGTGGCTGACGGAGGTGGCGATCGGTCCTCGGTCTCGGGCGGGTCTGCGTTTTCTCCCGAATTGGTTCCGTTGCACGAGATTCCCTGTCTTCGCAGAATCTCCACCTGAAATTTCCAAAAATCTTTCCTCCCTCTCTCTCTCTCTCCCTCTCATTCTTTCGATCACTATTTCGCTTCCTTTACCTCCATTTTTCTGAGAAAATTGTTCGGCACCGTTCTACCGTTGATCTTGGCCATACGTTGAACGATCACCTCCGCCTCGTCTATCCTGTTCTTGCTGAGAAGCCACCTTGGCGATTCCGGAATGATCCAGTAGTAGCTGAAGAGAAGAACGAACGGGACCGAGGTGGCTAACGACAGGGCGAACCAGTGCCTGAGCAAGTATCCCTGAAAGAGAGAGAACGAACCAATGATGCAGGCGCGTACGCCTCCCTCGGAGCGCCTCTCCCGAGATCGTGAGATCTCGAGACGGAGATCGAACGGAACGATACGCGTTACCAGCAAAGCCAGAAGAGACATCGCCGACGCGAAGAACATGCAGATCACCATTCCAGCGAACGTTCTGTACCTCGGACCCATCAATTCCAGAGCTGAAAGCAAAAGATTCGCGTTCGCAAGACGGGAATCGATGAAAAAGAATCTTGTTCGTCCGACACGAAGAGTAGTACCTAATATGAACGGTATCTGGTAGATGGCTGGAAAAAAGAGACCGTTCACGGTCCTCAATGCCGTGTAGATGACGTAGTTGGGGCTGAAGCTCGTGGCGATGGAAAATATCACCTCGAGAAACAATATAGCGAAGAACGCTGTCCTCCTGCCCCATTTGTCCGCGATCCAGCCAAACACCACGTTTCCAAACAGGCTGCCGACGTAGAAGAAGGTCGTAGAGGTGGAAGGCCACCAGCTGTTGTCGCATACCAAGTCTAGCTATGTGGATGCAGAAGGCGATTAAAACGGTGTACGTCCTCCGCGATTCTGTTCGTTTCGGGAACCGGTGACCCGGTGAACCGCGCGAGCGAACGCGTTCTGTCTTTCCGACGCTCGTACGCGCGATATCCGAAACAAGGTCGGGGCGTAACGACCCCTTGGAAGATTGTGACGAAACCGGTCGAGATTACGAATATCTGTCGAGTTACGATCCGCGCAACAACACCGCCATCGATATCGCGCGTGTTCATGTTACGGACGAGTCATTGCTCCGGTTACGCGCAGCGTTTATCATCTTCCCCTGTCACGGGAGCGGACCGCTGGTTCGGCTCGATCGATTCCAATCGCGAACGCCTCTTCTGAATCGTGGTACCTCGCGCGTACGCGCATGCATCGTACGTAACGCGTCTCTCGATATCTTCGAAACGTAACCCGTGGAATAGAACGGTGCATCTCGTCTCTTGATTTCTCAACGAATAGATTGCGCTCACGTAGACGCGTTCGCGTCGCACAACTATATTCGCAACGCGTAACGCGTAGCGTGAAACGTTGTTTCCATCGATCAAATTTACACGTCTGTCGGCGAGATTACTCTCCGGGTACCACAACGTGATCATCCGTGCGGTCACGCGCGTACAAGGATGCATCGGCGGTGACATATTCGCGCGACAAAGGGAACAACGGTGTACAACGACGGTGTAAACACGGCCGAGCAAACGAAATTGTCATCGAGCGTCGATCAACCTCGGCAAATAAACCGCGTCGGTGGTCGTTAATGGGTTTAACACGAACTTTGATTCAAGCAAATTGCCACTCACGGACTTTTGATGTCTGCGTGAAACGCAAAAGGTAAATTGCATGGAAATACGGGAGCACTCTCGGCACGACGGCGTCGAGTTATTGTCAAGGGCAGTGCACGCGCCCGTAGGACGTTAACGACGCGCGCATATTTTATCACCCTGACACACTTGGAAAACGATCCATTGATATGACCGCGGTTCGTGCCACTCGCTGTTCGTTGTTCGGTTGTACGATCGACCCACGAAACTCAACGCTCCCTTGTCTCGAGCGGAACCGAGCAGACCGAGTTTCTTTCCATGTTCGGCACTCTCGACACTCTCGACACTCTCGACACTCTCGACACTCTCGACACTCTCGACACTCTCGACACTCTCGACACTCTCGACACTCTCGACACTCTCGACACTCTCGACACTCTCGACACTCTCGACACTCTCGACACTCTCGACACTCTCGACACTCTCGACACTCTCGACACTCTCGACACTCTCGACACTCTCGACACTCTCGACACTCTCGACACTCTCGACACTCTCGACACTCTCGACACTCTCGACACTCTCGACACTCTCGACACTCTCGACACTCTCGACACTCTCGACACTCTCGACACTCTCGACACTCTCGACACTCTCGACACTCTCGACACTCTCGACACTCTCGACTCTCGACTTTCGACTTTCGTCTTTCAGTCTTCAAAGGCAACGGGGAAGGCCGCCGGAAATCCGGCTGTTGCAAGCAGTCTCGGTCAACTTCCGCACCCGCATCCACGCGTTCCCGACCCCACCCCGCTTCGAAACGACTCGCGCGACGAACCAAAGAAACGCGCGTGGGTGATTTTCGGTCACCGACACGGGTTACGGCGTCACACTCGTTGGAACCGCCTCGTCTCTTTCTATCTTCGCAGGGACGATGAGGAGACCGAAACAAGGGGTGCGACGAAAAGCGACGGAAAGCGACAGAAAGCGACAGAAAGCTACGCCGACGAGGAACGGAAGGATAGGATTTGCCTCGATCGCTCTGTGCGTCATACGTCTGCGTAAATCCGGGCCGTATAAATACATACACCCTCCGCGTTGATACAGATTATAGACGTAGGACCGACGACCTAGGAACGGCGAGTGCCGAGGGAGAGGAGCGGAAAGCTCGAGTACGACGGAAACCAAACGGAATCGAACCGAACCGAACCAAAGGGAGGAAAGGATCGGAAAGCGGAAGGAAAGAGGAAAGAGGCAAGATACGTTGACGTTGGTTCCTTCCTTGGTTCGCGTCTCCTCGTCGAGCATCGCGTAGAAAAGCTCGATAGCTGAACGGAGGACGCGGAAAACGATCGAGCAACCAAATTCGCTCGATACGATGGTTGTTTGCGTCACGAGGCGAAAAACGCGGACGCGCGAGCTCTCTCTTTTCCTCTCTCCCTCTCTTCGTTTCTCCGATACCCTCGACAGAAGCGGTGTGCCGGCAGTTTGTACGAGGCGTTTGATGCGACAGATCGCATGACCGGATGCGGGGGTAGGTAAATTGGTCGGCAATTGGCAACGCCACCGTAGAGTCGCAATCTATCGGTCGATCGTTGGGCTGCTCCTTCTCCGGTTCTTTCGTTCGCCCAATCGATCGTCTTCGGAGACCGATCCTAACGAACGAGCAGGGTACAGCGTGCAACGCGCAACGCGAATCCGAGATGGGAAGATGGAAAGATCGGTGGAGAGAACCGAGAAACTAGCACCTAGATCCTCGACCCTTGGCGTGTTACGATCTCCTCGTTGCGACAACGGCTCGCCAGCGTTGTCTAATTGCGACAATTTAATAACGCGTTAATGGGCCGCGAGCGAGCGAGACTGCGCGTGACGAGGTCGCGCGCTACCGTTCTCGCCTCTCTTCTCGCCACTTGGAGAAACGCGACGCAGAATTTCCATCGGCTTCCAAGAACGACCGAGCTTCCGGCGACCATCTCCGATTCTCGTCTGCGTACCCCTGCTTGCCGTTTGTCGTTCCAGCGAATCGAGGAATACCTGGAACTCGGCCACGGGTGAATCGCCGATTCCGCTCCCGAGCTTTCACGGAAAAGAAAATTATGGAGCGGAAAGAGGAGCTTGACGAGACCGACGAGACGGCGACCGGTCGAGTTTAACTCGAACGAATCCAGCGAGACTAGGCGACAAAGGCCAAGGCGAATCGTTCCGCGAAACACGACTCTTGGCTCTAGCTAGGCTCGTCGCGAGCGAAATTCGTCCAGAGACACCGATTAACGCGCGCGAGAATTACGCAAACGGCCGCGACCGCTTTTCCCCCCTCGATCGCGGTCGACGCGAACGCGTTCGCTTGCCCCCTGAAAGAGAGAAAGTCGAGTTTACCTCGGTAACCAGGGTGCTGTCGTAGTCTCGATTGTCGTAGATCCATCCGTGTCGACACGCGGTCACCGGCCAGTCAGGGTTAGCGACCGGTGGCGGTGGCAACCGAGTCCTCGGGCGTTGCTGGCCCTCCTCGTTGGTCCCGTTCTCGAGGACCGCGCGCTCCAGCCACGACTCGACGATCGCCGTGTAATTTACGTCGTACATCTTGCACTTGGAGTACTTCTTCACCTTGCCGTCCGATTTGTCAACGTACGGCAACGAGAGCGCTTTTCTCTCTTCGAGAGTCATCAGGTCCGTCAGGTTATCCAATTCCGGAATCTTGCACCAATGTTCCGGCGACGCGCTCACGAACACCTGTCGGTCAAACAGGGTTAGATTTAGAGTTAGAGTTGCCGCGAAAAGTAATGGACCGATCCGAGAAAATAGTCTGTTGGATGACTCACTTGCGAGAACGCCAGAAAAGCGGCTGGAATAGTGGCGGGTATGCATAGGAGATAGTACATGATGTTCTGATATTTTCCCTTCTCGCCCACGTGCACCAACACCTCGTCGAAGTCGATCGAGCTCATCTTTCCGGTGCTGACGCTTCGCAGCGTTTCACGAGCAGCGACACTTCCGTCACGTCGATGATCCTCCGCGATTCAACGGTTACGCGACGACGACGACGGCGACGACGATGATATCGGCTCGAGTCACGCGGCATGACCGCCGCTGCGCGTCCTCGAGGGCATGCACCGGCATGCACCAGACCACCGGTACACCACCGGCGCACCACCACCGTCTTTCTCTCCTCGGAATCCCGCTTCGCCGAACCGTTCTCGCCCGCTAAAAGTCCCGGTCGCACCAATCTATCCCTCTCTCGCGGTTGCTTCCTCACCGACCGCGCTCCCCGTGCGACCGATCAACCACGACGACGGCGACGAGCACGATCGCGATCGACCTACTCGAGTCGTGCATCGCACTCCTGCTGGCAAACTACGCGACTACGAGGACGTACCGCGAACACCGATCATACACTGTGCGCGATCGTTTCGCGATTCGATCGTTCCACGATTTCGCTTTCGCGATATCTTGGGCTGAACGTGGCCGAAAGATTAACCGTTTCGCGGTTAGATTGGTCGGGACTATGCGCCGCGAAGATAACGCCGCTGCGACCACGGAACGTTTCTGCTGCTTCCAATTCGGAATCGCGTAAAGCGCGGCGAACGCACGTCTTCGCGCGTTCTTATATGCCGCGAGCATAGCGCCGACCGCGATCAGCCATTGCCGGAGAACACCTCCTCTCTTCCGATCCTCCCGAGCATCGTCTTCGACGGCGTCCCTCCGCCTCTCCGCAACCGTCGCCACCGCCGCCTCTCCGATGCACCGCGTCACCGTCTACTCGACGCCGGTTTCTCTGCGAACCACCGTCCTCGTTCGCAACTTTGTCCTCCCCGTCTCTGCCAATACCCGCGAATCGTCCGTTTCCTCCTGTCCAATATTCGATCTGCCACCTGATATCGTTTAAAATCTTATCTATGCGAGTACCGATCGATTCTCGATACCCGGCTTATCCGAGATAGGAAAGACGGACCGAGACTAACCGACCAACAACGATATACGGAGAAGGGAACTTTTCTTTCGAAAAGTATCGTGGCTCGACCGATCGGCGTGCAGACATTCGGGATGACACAGTGCGTCGATGTCGCAACGAGAACGGAATGCGTGTCTCGTTTTCTCGTCGTTGAACGAACGCGTGCGCGCCGACGCGATCTAACACGATTCAACGCCGAGTACCATAAACCAGGAGGAAACACCGGAAACTGGCCAAGACGACCACGCAACGGACGACCGACGGACAGAAACCAAGTTCTCGTCCTTGGTCTCGTCTTGGTCTATCGTCTAGGTTTTCCTCTATTCGTCTCGTCGTTCCTATCTCTTAGATCGCGATCGAACGTTTGCTGGAAACATCGGACGGTTCCCTCTCAACGCGAGAGTTCGGCCTCGACGACGTTCGCGACGTCCGATGCTTTCGTTCTCGGCAAACGACCGAGCGCAAATTGAAATCATCACGACATCCACGGTAAATAGCCGACCGTTTCCGATTCTAGCTGGCCTTCGAATCGAGTGGCTCCTCGACCAGCCGTTCCTCGATCACGGATCACGGATCACGGATCTCGAATCTCGAATCTCGAATCTCGAATCTCGAATTTCCGGGATCCGGTCAGAACCCGGATTCAGGTCCACGTGACGCACGCGGCTGCATCCTCGAGCCTCTCGTTGCTCTCTACAATTGCAAGTGACGTCACGAGTGCAAACAACGTCATCCCGCTTCGCACGCCGTCTCGTACCCGCTCGCGGTCGCTTCCTCTTATTCGGGCCAGCGCGCCAACGGTCCGGCCATCGCCGCTCCTCTCCCCTTTTCCTTTTCGCTTTTCGCCCCGACCCGACCCGTCGTGCCTTGCCGTTCTACCACCGAAACGATCGACGTCCATCGACCACGCGCGGGGATCAAAATTTCATTTGTCGCGATTTCGGTCTAATCGATGCGTTATGCAACGCGACAACGCGAACCTGCACGTTTCTCGGTTCTCGGTTCTCGGTTCTCGGTTCTCGGTTCACGCTTCTTCTTTTTCCCTTCTCGATCGTGGATCGTTCCTACCTTTTTTTTCCGTCATCATTTTACCTGTTCTTCGTTTCTTTCGTTCTCATTGTTGTTTCTAGAAAATTTCAATAATCCCGCGACAAGATAGCCCGTAAACAGTTTGTTTTTACGAGAATCGACCGGAATAATTCCGCGAGACACGCGAAGATAACCAACGACGTTATGTTATATGACTGGGCTCTTCAGCTACCGGATAGTTAAACAACTCGATTTATGGCATGCCCGACAGGAGTTCTTGATGAAATTTTTCCATCCGATCACTTTAACGTCGCGTGTTCCTTCGTATCTCGTACTCATTTGCATCTTTCCTAGTAACACTGTTGTAGCTCTACCGTTTCCAATTTCTCCTAACCATTCGCGCGATAAAAAGTCTCGATTCGATGTCAACCAACATTAATTTCCTTCCCCCTGTCTCGCGTTGCGTTTCGTTCTACGCTCTGCTCGCAAGCACAAACTTCCGGAATCTCGCTTCCCCCCCCTCCTTCTCCTTCTCCTCCTCCTCCTCCTCCTAGTCCCTTTCTCTCTCGTTCGTTCGCCTCTAACGTAAAAAATATTTTTTGCCGAAAATCTTACCGATCGAAGAGGACAATTTCGTAGGCCTTCCTTTCAAATTCTTCCGGATAGCACCGATCCAAATGGACGAGAGAGAGAGAAACGCTGTATCAGCTTGGAATATAATTGTTGGTAGCGTTGTTATTCACACGACGGAAACACCTTTCCAACACCCGCGTGTCGATACCCGGAAGAGCTTGCTAAAAGTGCTACCGGCACTCTTGGTCGATCGTTTCGATCACTGCACAGTTCACCATTCATGAGATTCCCGTCGTCGTTCTACGATGTATCGATTCGTTATCCACGATTCTCACGACCGTGATCGAGAGATCTCTGCTCGATTCGATTCCGTGTTTCGATCCTCGGGACGCGATCCTGGGGCACGACGCTTCGAATACCATTGTTCGTTCCTTGATTCGTTCACGCGTTCGCGTCTCCACGTTTCTCGATCGTTTTCAACCCCCGCTTCGTGCCTCGATACATTTCCTTTTCAAAGCTATACTTTTTTTTTCCCGCGTACCCTCCTCCTCCTCCTCCTTCTTCTTCTTCTTCTTCTTCTTCTTCTTCTTCTTCTTCCCCTCTCCGACGATTTCGTTTCCTCTGTCTCTCGCTCCCTCTTTCTTTCCTCTTCTCCCCACCCTTTGTCGTTTACTCGCTCTCCCTCGATAAAGAATAGACCGGCAGCAGCTACCACTGAAAGGAGTAAGTAGCCTCCATCGCGAACTGAAACTGAAGCAATCGTGGATACAAGGGGTCCGTCCACGGTATCCCATCCTCCTATCTATCGTTTCGAACGTCCCCCTTGAACCCTCGCTCATACTCTCGGTTCGTCTCGGTCCCCCTCGTGCATCGCTTCGAGATCCTCTCTCCTCTCTCTGTCTCTCTCGCGTCAATCGGTGTGCGTGCTTCCCTCCACGATCCTCCGGGACTCTCCCTTACCCTCCTCTTCGCCTCGATCGTCGTTCTCCTATCGCGCTACACGCTCGACTACTATCTGGACTATTAATATAAAAGGGGGTTCCTCGACACTCGCCGCCCGGTAATTGTACGGCGTGCATCACAACCGGACCTCTATCGCTCGCTCAAATTTACGCGTACACTCGCGCCAATCCCTTCTCTTCGTCCTCTTCTGCCTCCTCCTCCTCGTCTTTCGCTCATCCGCGTTTACACCCTTTTATACCACCCCGTCTTCTCTATTTGTATTTATCAAGTTACTTATAAAGCCGTAACCTTCCTTGCCTGAAGAAATCTTTCGAATTAACATCGGCTTAACGGATGCCTGATAATTTAATAGATTCTAACACTTTTTCTCGAATAAATTAATCGAGAAATTATTCGAGCCGTTCCAGAAAATGTTTCGTCGCGAATGAATTTATTGGCTACGTTCGAATCTATCTGTTCCCGCTGATTCGATGGTACCCTGAGCAGTAACGTAACAGAGTAGGGCGTTTCATACTCTATAATTCTCTCTATAATTTTTTAATTCTCTCAATTTTACGCATGCCCTGTTTTACAGTGCGCCGAAAAACTTGGAAAACAACATTTTCTCGACATTATGGACAAACAGACGCGCAAAAAAGTATCAGGGTTATATAAATTTTGTACGGGGTACGAGGTGTTCTGGTTCGTACGATTTTGCTTCGGACGCGTTTCCATGGTGATCGAGTATGGCGGATAGAAGCGTACGCACGTTGGGTAAATCTGTTGCGTAGTTGAAGAAGCGTTGCAATCAAGATTCTCGAGAAATCTATATTTTCCGAGCCTTTAATTTTGACCAAACGATGAATAATATTGTAAAAATGCATAATGTTGAGCAAAACAAAAGCGATGAATCGAAAAAACCAAGTCACGTAAGGAAACTAAATTTTGGTCGCTCGATTCTAACCTTAGACGTTGTTACGCAGTTCCAGGGACAGAAGGACGGTGTATTGTTGATCGATAAAGACGTAGCAAATATACCATGCACGAAAAAAGGTGATTTTGTGCGCGAGTGGATCAAAGCTCACAACATTCGTATTTCCGATTCGGACGAAGCATCCTCTGATACCGAGTCTATAAAAACTTCACCAGTTTTTAATAATCCACGGAAACGGACTAGACAAAAATCTTGTTTGAACGATAACGTTATACAAAACGGCAAGGATTTTAAATTCTCTGTTGAAAGTAATAAACGTATAAAGATGGATGGTAACGACAGGAAGGAAAATATAAGAAAAAATCTATTTAATTCTCAATCTGTTACCATCCCATTCAAACCAACCGATGCAACCGTTTCCCCTGTACTTGTTAGGAATTCTTATTCTTATAAAAGAAGAAGAAGGAAACCGGAAGAGAAGCGCTCGGAGAGGAAAGCTTTTGATCGCATTGAAAACAAATCTGTCGAAACTAATGCCACGTCTCCTTTGATTTGTACCAAGACGTATAGAGCCAAGGAGTCTCCTAAATTGGACAGAAATTTCTCTTCTTACGAACAAAAGCGAAGGAAGCAAAGGAGAAAGAATCCGGTGATCTGTGATAAAACAAAAAATAGCTGCGTAGACGTAAATATGAATTCTATGGGTTCCTCTAATTCAGTAGCTACGAAACATTTCGAAAGGAAATGGGAAATGTTGTGCGAGCAAAAACGAAGTATGCTGGTAAAAAGATTAGAAAAAAGTTTTAAAAATAATTGCTCAAAATCCACGTCGAGTAAGGATTTGAAGATTTCTGAAGACTCGATGGGATCGCGTTCATCGGCATCCCAAACAAGATTAAGTATCGAAGATAGCTCGAAAGACGAAAAAGATACTGTGAAAATTGAAATTGAAGTTAGCAACAAAGATGACAATAGCGACGAAGACATCCTACGTATAAACAACGATACCGACAAAGATTCCAGCGATCATATAGAAGACGTGGACACGCAAGACGCGGTTCCGGTTACCAGTAATCGTGGCTTGACCCATGATTTAGCATTGGCCCTTACTACCAAGTCCACGTCGATATGCTCGCAAACATCCAACAAAGATTCCGACGAAACGTTCTTTTCAAAAGCGGAACAATTTCGATGCAAGTCTTCCGATGCGCGGTCTTCGCAAAAAATCTCTCAGATTTCAACGCAAGTTGGAGATATTATCGATAATAGATCTAACCAAACTGAAACTATCGTTAGCACAGAAACCTTGCCACGAAAAACGTATGCAGATGCGTCGATACGGTTAACGCTCCTCGATTCAGGGAAAAAGAGGAAGAAACCAAAGAAGTAATTTTAAATGTACATATACGTATTACTATACGCGTAGCGTACAAATGATTTTTGTTCTTTTCGTTTTATGTTGCAGGGGAAGTTTGACCAAAAAATTGCAGTCGACGATTAGCAGACAAGTGTCCTTTGTACGTATATGGAGACATCGATTGAAACAAACAACGAAACAAGGTACTGCTTTGCGATGCGTTACCATTTGCGTGCAGGCATGCGTAACTCGCTTCGGCAGACAGTTCTTGGAAGGAGTAGCGATCCAAGATCCCTTCAATTTGCTATCGCAGAAAGAAGGAATTAACTCTGTAAAATTGATAAAAATCATGATAATTCCTGATATAGTGGGTAGAATTGAAATGAAATCCGATGGTTTGATACAGATTTATCCTCCATGGGAAATTTTAGACGATAAAGATCTAATGCTACACGTAACCTACATACGCGTCGTACCTGATAACGAAAGAGACGTTGAACGATGTAAAGTGAACCTAAATCAGTTTAAAAGATCGGTCGTTAAAGAATTTGATTGTCCCTGTATCGATGCAAACAAAATGATTCAGACTTGCAAAGATCGATTTAACAAGCCTAATGTTATCGAACAGTTGTTTACTCAATTTTAAGAATAAAACTACGATGTATCGTCGGATTAAATTTTTCATCGATAAGAATGAATCGAGAAGATCGTATACAATGTGGTGTTTGTTGTTAAACAGTTTTGTTAATTTTTATTTTAACGATGCGGTTATAAAAGAAAGTTTTTCGTAGATTACGTACAAATCGTACCTTACTTTGCAATATAGGCTGACGTTGTAAATCCTGTTATCTAATGTAAATTTGTTCTAATAAATCGTTCATAAAATGAAACTGATATTTTCATCTCTTTAACCGCGTTGTTTTACCCCTTTGGTTTGACCGATACGCGCGAAGCGGGTAAAGCAGAGCTACATATTTTAAATTTAAGATTGTCCTGTAGATGGCCGATTTGTTCAGCCGATACTTTTCATTGTGTACCCATAGTTTGAAGATTTTTACAAGTCTTTCACGCCCAGTGCTATCATTGTTCTGTGATCGTTCTCTTAATTTAATATAATCAAGAAGAATAATATAAACTGAAAGGTAAAGTGTTACTCTACTATCGTTTCATATTATCCTTTTCATATTATATTTTTTCTCCATACAGTCTTGTCTTCCTGTCGTTTCAAGTTTCACTCGACATTCAATTTCTATTATCATTTTTATCGGGATATACCAACTGTGTTAGTTATTCGATGCCTACGATACACGTCGCTTTACTTTTCATCATTTTTCTCCAATTCTTTGCTATCTCCAATTGTATGCTCGATGTTACTAACCTAACCTAACCTATACGTTTGGCGTTTGGCGTTCACCGTTCACCGTTCACCGAAACACACTTTATTTTACTTTACGATTATTAATTATTTATCATTATCGCAGGTAATAATGTCGATAGCTCAAGATCGACCGGAACTTTACGAAGAAGTAAAGCTCTACAAGAACGCTAGGGAAAGAGAAAAGCACGATAACCAAGCGGATCTGTACGCGGTCGTGAATACGTTGCAGCATCTAGAGAAAGCTTACATCAGAGATTGCGTGACTCCAAAGGAATACACTGCTGCATGTAGCAAATTATTGGTACAATACAGAGCAGCGTTCAAACAGGTACCTGACATTAGTGACGAATACATCGCGATAACGATACCGTTGTGATTGTATTTTTTGCTCGATCAGGTGCAAAGCGATCAGTTTCCTACGATAGACGCGTTTGCTAGAGCATTTCGATTAGATTGTCCAGCTGCGCTTGAAAGGATCAAGGAGGACAGACCGATCACTATAAAGGACGATAAAGGCAATACGTCTAAATGCATCGCGGATATTGTATCTTTGTTCATTACGTTAATGGACAAATTGCGACTCGAAATCAAAGCAATGGATCAGCTACACCCAGATTTAAGAGACCTAATGGACACTATGAACAGGCTGAGCATATTACCAAGCGATTTCGATGGGAAAGAGAAGGTCGCGGAATGGCTGCAAACTTTGAACAATATGTCCGCGTCCGACGAGTTGTCCGACACTCAAGTTAGGCAACTGATCTTCGACTTGGAAACGTCCTACAATGCTTTCAATAAAATCCTTCACAACTCTTAGTAATCTCGGTGCTTGGACTTCGCATCAGGACACGCGATGTATCGTTTTGGATCGTACGCTGCCGATACATACTACCATGCTACCACGATCGTTCTACTATGGTTTTATCCTAAAACCACGAAGCTATGTGCAGAAACAGAGATGGCTATTTTATCCGCGATTCTTTGTAATCGACGGTTTATTACGCGACAAATTGTTGAATGTAATATATAGAACTATGTATATATGATATTATACGACAGAATAAAAGTAATCGTAGGTGCTTATTATATATGATGAGATTAAATCAGATTCGTCTCTACTCGTTCTGTGTTTCTTTCGAATAGAAATAAGAAAATTTACAACTCCGATAAAAGACTACTCGATCGATGTAGGAGAAAGAAATCTTACGAAATTAAACATTGATTCTTTTTCTTTCGTTCAACGATCTTCGACAAAAACGAGTAAAAAATTCTTCAAAGTGGAAAAGTTTCGTTTCGTCAACTTGAAAATCGATACTCTGAAACTCTGTCTCTTTGTCTCTTTTCGCGATGCTAAGCAAGTTTAGCAACTCTGGACGTTTCTCGTTTCGCGATTCAACTTTTAAACTGGTTCAAGTAAACGGAAGCGTGCGACGATTGCACGTAAACTGAATAAAAGACCTTTCGATTGCACCAACTATTTACTTACTGTCCGATATAATTCTTACGTGAACGGAAGCGCTTGACAAGGACTTCGAAATAGGTAACATTTCTCAATTATTGGAAAAATTTACGAGATTTCAATTTTCTTTCGATTCGTCCATGTCTTCCTTTTCTTCTCTTCGCGTGGCTATTCATCTTTCTGACTTTCTAGATAAATCACTTCCTCGACTGAATAAAATTCAATATATCGTCAATATTTATCCATAACGGTTTTTCTTCGCTTATCAATAAATGTAAATGGTGTCGTCGCCCGTACACGAAAGATACGAGACATCGAGGCAGACGAAAACATCCTCGAAGGAATCGAAAGACTCGGGGTATCCGCCGCTTGAGGGGTAGCGAGCGGTCCGAGAGATGCAACGAACAGGAAATAATTGGGAGGGAAGGATGATTATCGTCGGGAATTGGTTTCGAGGAGCGTCAGAGATTCACGCCGCGACGACCGCTTTTCCAACCACGGAAATTAATTTCCAACGCTGCTACGTTTCCACTATTTCCCCGAGCTGCTCGAATCTTCCATGAAATTCGTGTAAACGCGTTACGCTCCAACGACGAACTATTAAAATTTTTGATGGCATCTGCTTCGTCTCATCGCTTCCATTAATCGACGAATGGGAGAAATGAAAGGTAACCCAGACAACATGCGACGCCTTAAAGATACATCATTTTTCGGCGTATCTTCCTGTTATCGGTAGAAATTGAAATCTGTTTCAATCGCGAGTACAAAACTTTAGCAGTTTCCTGTTTACATTGTTCGTAGCGTGCCACGCTCTCAGAGGGTCGTCAAGAAATGGTAACGCCAATTTCTTTTTTCCTCTCTCTCTCTTCGAACCGTTGTAGAATTCAATTTTAATCGATAGGTTGTACGCGACGTGTTAATCCGCTCCTTGCTGTACGACAAATTGTCGAGGACGCTCGCCGGACACGATAAGCCACCGCTAATCCGTGGTCTGATCCGAGATTAAGTTTCACGCGAGCGCGCTCTCGCCCTTCATTCTTGTGTCAATTTTCTCAAATATTCTCAAATATTCTCAAATATTCTCAACTGTGCCAGAGAACTTTCTTTCCTTAAAAATCTAACACGAAACTGGAATCGAGGAAACAAAGGGAACATCGCAGAACCTGTGTTTTGGCATGGTGGGACCGCATCGGTATCGATCAAAGCTTATTTCGGCAAGATTAAAGCGCAGTGATGGTCGAAAGCTTACTTTTCGAAACTTTGCTTCCAAGATAAACTCCACGCGAAGTTCAGTTCGCTAGATAAAGGAAGAACGCGAGAGGACAAGAAGCGCGACCAAGATGCGTTTCGTTACGAAAGTAGTGTTGGTTCAATTTTTAAATACAAGCGCCAACACAAGGTTTGCTTCCTCTCGGCTCGGTTTTGCGGTGAAAGACGAAACTCCGCGGTAACTCTTCTACCATTGCACCACTTTCCTGGCTTCTGGTTTGCTCGGCAGGAGGTAACTCGAGGCCTCTCGCCTTGTCGCCCTCTCGGCAACCATCTTTCGTTCGTCGTCTCGTTGCTTCACGGCTCTCAATTCGAAACATCCGGCCTCTTGTCCGGTTCCGTCTCGACGCCTCCGCGATTCCCTTTTAGCTTTACTCTATATTATAATCACAATTTCATTCGTTCGTGACAGAAAAAAAAATTATAATTTACAATCGTTTTTATTTTAATTTGAAATCTAGAAACTAATTGTTATAGATAGCCAATAAAATACAGTAACACGGTAATAGGTAAATAAAATAAAATTTAAAGGATATAGACATATACATGTGTAAATATTAAGTAATATGGCGTTACAGAGGGTTAACGATAATCCTCGATTATCCTCGATTATCCTCGTTTTCGACAGGGAATATATCCGCTTGTAATTCGTCCAACATTTTCGTTCTTCCATTTTTTACCGCAACA